>JASANE010020522.1:0-149303 GCA_030248225.1 Trileptium ribeirensis | reverse complement strand
TGGCGAGTACTGTATAATCGTATAGAGTTTGATTTGCTGTAGAAGATGAATCTCATTTCGGTGAAAATCTTCACCTGTTATCGAGAAACTCAGGGACTGTGGTGGGCTCTCACAAATACGGGCGCTAATTCGAGGCCATTTGGTACTTCGCGGAAGAGGGTAAAAATACCAACTGGGTCGCAATTGAGCAAATTCTTAGCTCCATTCAAACCACCCTTTGATATCGCCGGAAAATGCCAGCATCACATTTTTCGGCTTCATGTCATCACATTTTTGCTACGTGGACTCATTCACTCTGTTATTATTATTATTATTATCAGATGTCACATCTTTTCCCGCCCTATAGTTGAAGCAAATGGTGGTTTTTAGTCGTATTATTCTTAGGGCAATTCCGGAATGAAAGTGCTAAAGTATTAGGTGTGTTTGGCTCCGTCGAGTCTGTGTACGATCGAGAGTGGGTAACTACTATCATTTTGTGTATAAGTTAAGGTAGTCAGTTGCAAATGACTATCTGCAACTGAAAAATTTCGTATTTCATTGTGATAGTTAAAGAATTTTGTTCGTTTATGAAATTTTTGTTTTCAGACAACATGTTTACATTTTGATTAATTCTCCAAACAACCTGGGAATTCCCAAGTTGGAAATCGCGGGGGGGGGGTGGTGGAGAATACCGGGACTAGAATCCTTACATTTCACCATAATCCATGAGATTACACCAGGTTAAAGACTGTGTAAGCCGAAAAATATAGATGCGCGATTGCTCCAAATTTAAGGGAGGGTCCTCCCAAATTACTGTATCATGAAGTACCATACCATACGAGTCCACCAAGCACTGTATCTGCCAGAAAGCTTCAAAAATGTGCAATCGAAACGGAGGGAGCTGAGAATCCACTGAGAGCGCTAGAGGAAAGATCATGAAAATTTCTTTTTTGTCTGTCGTTATCACTCATAACTCATTTGCTGATGGATGAATTCAGACAGCACTTTCTTTTTTCGATAGCAAAAGTCATTGCCTTTTATTTGAACGATAAGAACATTGACCCCATCTTCCGGTTGAAAATGGTAAAAACATTGTTTTAAAGGTTCTTTGTCAAATCTGTCCACAGAGGTGTATATGTTTCGCATAACGACGGAAGCGTCACATCGAAAAACGGACACTAAATTTCTAAATCAGCTCATTGAGATCTACAACTTTGCTGACGACCACTTTTTCAGGGTAAACTTCGGCATGTTGTTGCATGTTTAGGTCTTCAAACGAGCCTGTTTAATGTTAGACAGCACTTGGAATACGTTGGTTTTCTAATATAGAGTACAATTTGACCATATTATTCTCTTATCAGAGTCTTCAAGGGCTATATGGTCCACGAACCAGAATATAATCTGTCTTCATTTGTTTGGTTATATATTGCGAGCAGGATGCTTAGAACGGTCTATATAGTTCTGGGCTCTCCATTCGCTGAAAATTTTGCCAGATGGTAGGAACCTATGGGCGCCCAATTTTACCAGGGGACATTTTGTGAAGAATAAAACGGGGAAAAAATCGTGCCAGTAACACTGCTAAAACACTTTCGAAGCAGACAAAAGCTATTTTGAAGCAAATTTTGACAAAATTTACGAATTTTTTTGCTTCAAAATGCAATTATAGTAAACATTGTGATCAACTTTTATGTCATTTGGGGTGTTTTTACGTAGTGAAAACAAAAAATAATTACCATGAGGCGATGGACCGAAGCATCTTGTTTTTGCTAAATGGTACTTGAAAATGCCAGTTTCCGCCGGTCCCCCAAATTGCAGAGCGCAGTAGTTTTATCGGTACGTCGAATACGGTGATGTGGTCATCTTGAATTTAATTTGACTGTCTTATATGTCTTCAAGGGTTTTCACGAGGTTGAAAGTCGACTGTCGGCGAACCCGATTTACCGAAAGAATTTGTAAAAGGTCCTGGGGAGATTGAAATATCTGTGGCCAGACTTTTCCCTATTTAGAGAAGCTGGAGCATTATTTATTTTGGCGAACAATTCTTGGCTGAACACGTAGAACCTTAGCTTTCTGAGTCGCAAGCTTGTCATTATACTACTATAGGTTGTATATATACGGTTATAGTCGATAGGTTTATTCGCTGCTTTTTTCCGGCACTACATGTTACACTGACTTTTTCAGGACATGCTTCCCCGACTAAACCTCACCCGAAACGATTTTTTTATTGTATCGAAAATTCCTGGTGCTCAACTTGGTACAAACTCATCGTGGGACACAATAAACCGGTCTGTGGCACTGTTGAATCCCGCCGGGTCGGAATCACAAAGACCGTATTTGGACTTGATGTTGATTCATTATCCCGGAAGAACGTTCGACGATACGGATCCTGTTTGTAGCAAGCTTAGAACAGAAACATGGATGCAACTGGGCCGGGCGAAAGGTAAGCCGGACAGCTATATTTCCCTCGCAATCTGTTATATCCCAACTTAATAGCCCTGTTAGCTGCGTAAGCTCCTAAAAATTTCATGCATTTGCACAAAATTGAATATGTGATGTGATTGGTAAAACGTTTTCCTAAAACTTTTGTAAAATATTGATAGAGATTGTGTAGTGGTCAACTGGATTTTCTTTTTGGTCTGAATTGAAACCGGCAATAGGACAACCAGAACCATATCAGCTCAAATGAATATATATTAATACTAATCGCTTCTATGGATGCCAGTCTAATTTGGACGATAACGTATATGCAACGATCGTTATAAATTTTAAACAATCTTTTATATCAGTTTTATAAGTTTGATATCAATTGTATAAGTTGCATTCATTAAACTATTTCTACTAAGTCAGCTTACCTGAACCGAAACTATTAAAGTCAGCGCCGTTGATCGCAATATTTATGACCATTCTATAATCGGCTGGTCACATTGATTTCTTGCAAAACAGTGCAAATATATATTCCATATTCTTTCGAATTGACTAACGAACGTACCGTTTTGTGTGGACACCGGTCCTACGTATTCGAAACTTCGCCTAAGTACAAAATATTTTCGCTTCTTTAAAGTTATCCGAATAGCTGTGAGGAAAAAGTTCCTATGAATTTAACTCAACTTCGCTTTTGGGATTAATTTGTCTGCTCATTCTGATCATGGTGATGGCAACAAACCCGTGTGTTTACTTCGATATTCAATTTATATCAAATATGACAGATTTTCTGTTTGGACATAGCTTTACAAAAAGTATTGAGTATAGTCGCGGCCAATAGTGAGTGCAATAAGCCTAGTCCATTTACACATATTGCATAACATTTTCGATGAGCCTATATTTCGGTCGATTTTGATGTCGGCTGGATTTGTCTAAACCAAATTTTGGTCGATTTCGACTGCTTTTATTTCTAGTCAATGACTGTTGTAGGCAAAATACTTGTCATGACTATAAAATGTCTAAAATAGTTTTTTCAGATACCCTGCACCTTGTTTAATCACGGATTATCATGCTTGAAATTACGGACTCTACCATGCCCATGGCTGCTGCCGCTAGTAGATCAGATCTATCGGGACTTTGGGAACACAAAAATTTTACTGAAACCAGATATTTAACAAACTGGACTTTATCAATGCCCCCCAAAATTATCAAATTCGTTACTGCCGTTTATAGTATGAGAGGGTAAAGAGTTAGGCAAATCTTATGGGATTTGTGATTTCCGTACACTCACGGCAATAATTTTCGTAAAGAAGTAAAATATTTTCAAGCATGAATTCCCAATAATTATGTTTATATATTTAGTCTATGCTAATAATTTGGGGAATCCATTAAAGGTAGACTATAAAGCGAATGCGTTAATTGTCTTTGCTTCGTTCGTTTCACTCGCTACGCTCACAATTCAAAATAGCCATTTACGTTTAGAATGAATCGTGATTAATGTTAAGATTTTGTATGGTGTCCTAAATAATATTTCAGATTCGGGTCTTGTTCGTTCGATCGGGGTGTCGAATTTTGAAATCAGCCATTTAGAGCAGCTCAAAGCAAGCGTTCCATCGTTGTGGCCGCCAGCAGTCAACCAATTTGAGCTACATCCGCATTTGACCCGATCGGATTTGGTCAAATATTGCCGTGATAACGATATTGCTGTTATGGTAATAAAATGTTGCTGTATTGTTAGATTTTTGCAAATTTTTTTAACACCATTCGCTCGCATCGCTTAAATTTGTTCGTTTTGAGGGAAACATTTGGGGTCCACGTCATCTTTAGGGGCCGGACGTTATAACGTTAGAAAAAAAGAACAGCTTAGAGCGGGGGTTTTCGGTGGCGGCAGGTCCACGACTTAGGCTTAGGCTTAGTACTTGGCTCATATAAAGGCATTAGCTTAGGCTAAGACTAAAGGCGTGTTCACACGCTCAAATTTTGAGCTCAAATTTTGATCAAAATTTGAAAACATCTTTTTTGCATTTTTATCAAGTTTGAACGTGTGAACGCTGTTCAAACTTTTCATGAATATTCCTGTAGCCAATCATGGACGATATGTATTGCCTGAAAAAGTTTGAGCTCAAATATTAATCACAAATTTTAAAATATCGCAATTTTTATTTAAAAATCACCATCAAATTTTGATCAAAATTTGATCAAATTTTGAACAAAAAGTTTGAGCGTGTGAACACGCCTTAAGTCTTGGCTTAGTATATCGAGAACGGCATGGGATGCATTTCACTTCCGCCCCTAAAAGTTACATTGGCCCCGCGGAAGAAAAACAAAGAAAGAAAGATACAACGGACCTATCAAGAGTAGTAGGCATGACAATGGCGATGTATTGTGTTTGATAGATATTTATTAATTATATATTTTATCAAATCATAAATTTATATATTTCAATTGAATAGATAGTTGAATTTTGTACTAATAGGAGATATATGGTTTATGTACCAAAATTGTGATTATGACACATGCTCATAGGTTGGTAGAAAGTTTATCTCCATGGGCGTAGGACTGCCTTCCCCGGCAGGCGCTCAAACCCTCCCACCTGTCGGCGCCGAACACATAGCCACCGAAGGCGCTACATCTCTGTCCCCCGTCGATCGGCCACCTACCCATGGAAGGCCGAAGTCCGACCCCTCCCTATTGAGATGTCGAGCATGTGTGTTTCCTTATATTACAAGCTTATGGTAAACACCGCTAATGATTGCTTTTCGAGCGAGCGAATCTTCAGTAACGAGAATCAATTTCCCACTGGTGCTGTGTTTCTAGCCAAGGTCTGTCGGCTTGGGGAACGGGAGATGGTCTCGATGCGCTGGCGGGGGGATGTCGTGGGTACGAAATACTCCACAGTCTGCGCTATTTTTCCTCATGACTTACCAAATTTTTTTACCTAATTTCTTTTTAATTCTGCTCAGAGTTTCCAAAATTTTGTGCTCTCCTTAGCCGCTGACAGTGGTGGGGGTTGGAGGGCGTGGATTCTTGGGAGTGGGGCTAATATGTCATGTGGGTTTCGACTCTTAGAGGGTAACTCCCTATGGAGATCTAAAATTAAATTTTTTAGTACGAAGGGTTGTAGTTGACAACGGCTTAACTTAGTCGTACCGGTCGATAGTAAAAAAACTTGTAAATAATAATAGAAACCGATAATCGTGTCTAGGATTAGTAGATTGAACACGGCATTGTTTATTACAACATTCGGAGTTAGTTTAGTTTTACTCTTGCTATGGCAAAGTAGAACTTTGGATTATTAGGGCATTTAAATTGGTTAATTACTTTGTTTCTGTAGTCTCATAAAAGTTTTTTTCGGGGGTTATGAAATGGGGTTTTAAAATCCTAAAATTTTCAGAATTCACGTGTTCTTATAATGAAAAACGGTAAATTATGTAGCGCTCCCTTTTTTAGGTAAATGGGTATGTTGTTACCGAATTAGTTAAAAATGCCGGGGGACACCCGTTTTTTACCAGAGGAAACAGAAGAATGATAAGGCGCTCAGTGTTTTTCATGGGCTTCTTTCTGCTTTGAATATTGAAATCAAAAAACGAAAGTCCTATGGGAATATGAGTAAATTTGGTCGTTATTTCGTGAAATAAGTATTTCGGTTTTTTGTTTTGGTTTATGTTTCGGTATAATTTGTTATACAATAAACGTTGAAAACAGCTGTCGGCTTTCGAACAATGTTATAGCAACATGTATATACATGTTTTGTGGAGCGAGTCAGCAGCATTCAACTCTGATGGATATTGTGATATTCATAGCAATCGTTTTGGATGGACTGATGACGTTTGTGGTTAGCTTAGAGCTACGTTTCAGCTCCTAACTAATCGTGTGTCCGGCCGTGGGCTATGATATATATAAACTCATATCTCTACAAAACAAACAGATTAATGAACTAAGGGGATGACACGCATAGCTCATTTCCGGCGGGACCGATTGACTCGTGCGATAGCTGATTTGAAAGCGTAAAATCTCTTTTAGTTGGACACGAAAACGGATTTCAGGTCCTTTTGACCGTAAAAAGGGGTTCTGACAAAACACTTTATGGATTGTATCTCGGCAGTTGAGTATTTATCTTAGCCAAATTAGGCTGATTTTGTAGGACAGAAAAGCTCTATATGGCTGTATGTCATGCTTTGCTACATGGCTTATTAGGATACAGGATCTGGGTTAAGAAGGGATTTAAATGGGATCATGACATCCAAAATACAGAGAAAGGACAATATTCTGTAACCGCTGGACTTATGTTGGTAATTTTGATCTTTTTATTGAGCAACTCACCCTCTACATAACAGCACATCGTGTGCTCTTGTTGTTATTTTCGCCATAGCGTTGGGTCATAATGGGTTTCTCAAATGGCCCACGAGATACAAAAGGCTAATTTCTCCGCAACCGCTAACACGGATGTTATTGGTCTCATTGTGTAGAGCTAATCATCCTCTCTTATAGCAATAAGTGGGTCCGTCTTATCAACGATTATAGCAACGCGGGTGATATTCGGCTCATTTCGTAAGTTGATTCTCAATAATAGCTGCGCATGTCTCTCTAAATTACATATTATTCAACACTCAGAATTCATGACCTTGGTGATGAGACAAGCTACTAATATTATCCTAAGCATTTCGAGATTAATCTCATTAGGACACCGTGACAAAAACATTTTAATACTCTGCACTTTAATCATAATTCCTTCACGTTTCTCTACTGAGATCGTCGGTACTTGTAAACAAACAGTCATTTTTATTATCTTATCTAATCACTGAGATAGAAAATTAAGTTGATTATTTATTACCATCGTCATGCTCATAGGACCTTGCTGCTTAGTTTCCGGACAAGGGAATTTATGGATTCATCGTTGAATGCGGCAGTTTTTGATCTAAATTTGTGTGGGATCATGTAACGAGTTATTATTGCCTGCGCTCATCGTACTCTGTCTTTTCCATACTCGTATCTATCTATGAAATTATTATCGTTTAGGCTTACACATCGCTTGGCCGTATGGATCCGGATCTAATTAACGATCCGGTAATCAAAACTGTTGCCAATGCACGCAACGCCGCTATTACCGACGTGCTTCTTGCCTGGGCGTACTGTCAAAACTACATTGTCATCCCGAAATCGGTAAACCCACAACGGATCAAGAGTAACTGGAGGGTGGCTGAACTGATCCAGCTGACGCGCGATGAAATTGAGAAGATTTCAGCCTTGGATCGTGGTCGAAATTATACCAGATGTACACCATGGGTAGTGCCATGATAAATATGTTGTCTTTTTGGCGTGAACAATTTTTGTATCAGCAAACTAATCACGAAAAAGGCGAAACGAAAGACTTAAATAAATTCTATCGCGACAAGTCACTGCTGCAGATTTGCTCAACTGTGATGTAATTTTCCGCAAAATTGGAAAATGATGCGAGAAGTGCCTAAGTTATTTGAAACGTGTAATAGACTTAGGGCCAATGTAAAATATTTAGGGGCGGAAGTGAAATGCACTATTATGACGCTCTCGATATGCGAAACCTAAGCTAAGTTCTATCCTTAGCTTTGCATCTTATATAACTGTTAGACTAAGTCTAAGTCGGGGTGCTCACCAATTTGTTCTTGTTTCTAACGATATAGCGTTCCGGCCGTAACGGCGACGTCAACCACACTCAATAGATATAGGTATGACGTACATTTTTATCTCGAATTTATGTGTTTTGTCTTCCGATGGCCCATAAAGATGTTAGATAACCGACAATAGTAGACTAGGTTATTATACTCAGTTCAAAGGAGAACGGCTTTTTCGAACACTATGACAAGCTTTGTTTAGAGCAGTTGATTAATTTGGCCGTCTAAGTGCGCATATTTTGTATTACCTAGCTATTTAATGCATAAAATATTCCCCATTGAAAAAACTGGGTAGTTTTCCAGGATTTGTGCTGTAGATCTGGGCTGAGAAGATTTAGATTAGAAACTGGTTTTATTTTTAGTGCAGAAAATATTGTCCAATTCGAGTGTAAAAAAGCTGGGTAGTTTTCCTGGATTTGTGCTGTAGATCTGGGCTGGGAAGAGTTAGATTAGAAACTTGATTTATATTTAGTGCAGAAAATATTGTCCAATTCTAGTGTAAAAAAGCTCGGTAGTTTTCCTGGATTTGTGCTGTAGATCTGGGTTGGGAAGATTTAGATTAAGATATTGGTAGTTTTCCAGGATTTGTGCTGTAGATCTGGGCTGAGAAGATTTAGATTGGAAACTGGTTTTATTTTTAGTGCAGAAATTATTGTCCAATTCGAGTGTAAAAAAGCTGGGTAGTTTTCCTGGATTTGTGCTGTAGATCTGGGCTGGGAAGAGTTATATTAGAAACTTGATTTATATTTAGTGCAGAAAATATTGTCCAATTCTAGTGCAAAAAAGCTCGGTAGTTTTCCTGGATTTGTGCTGTAGATCTGGGTTGGGAAGATTTAGATTAGAAACTTGTTTTATTTTTAGTGCAGAAAATGTTGTCCAATTCGAGTGTAAAGAAATTGGGTAGTTTTCTGGATTTGTGCTGTAGATCTAGGCTGAAAAGATTTAGATTAGAAACTTGTTTTATTTTTAGTGCAGAAAATATTGTTCAATTCGAGTGTAAAAAAACTGGGTAGTTTTCCGGAATTTGTGTTGTATATCTGAGCTGAGAAGGTTTAGAATAGACACGCTTGTTTGATTAGAGTATAAACTATTCGAAAAATATATTAATACAACATTTTAGTCCATTTATAGTGAAATTCTGAAAGTAGGACGAATCAAAAATCATAAAGAAATTTTACTATCTACGTTTTATATATTATCGTTATATATATTATCGAGAGCAAGCGAACATTTTACTGTAATGGCATTTCTACTATAACTACATTCCATAAGCAGGCTACTCGCTTCTTAACGCTCGGGGGTCATAAGATGAATCCAAAATCAAGTCTTTGTAATCAGAATTTTTGATCTATCGATCTCAGCAACAGAAATACTGATAAATTTAAAAAAATTCCAAATATAGGACTTGCCAGAATATTGTCTGTCGCTTTCAGCGAGGGAGTGAGCACGGAGCGAGCAGCGAAGCGAATAGCGAGAAAAATAAGCAAATTTCTAATTAAAGGATGTAGTGAGTGAGCGATGACCGCTTCCCGAAATATCATAAAACCTGCTCGTTGTACAGGTGACGGTCATTTATGACGCGTAATACTGATATATAGTGCGTCCATTAAGGTAATATATAAAATTTTGATCCACAACACTCTGCTACACTTTGGTATATACACTTAAACATATAAATATACATATAAACATCTAAACTGTATATTGGACCGCTGTGTTAAGGCTTATAATGGTTATAAACAGCAGACGTTACGCATTGGCTTTTATGCTATGCAACATTCACTTTAATTTGTGTGCGTCAACTGCTCACTGTTTGGAAGTTGGCATGTCAAATGCACTACGATGCTAACGTGCACCAATTTGTAGATGGAATGAGGAAATGTACAAACACCGAGTAACTGACGTGCCAGCGTCTACATTTGGCTTCCAAAGAGTGCATAGCCGATGCATAGCAAATCAATATTTGAGCGCTTCACTACTCGGGTTTAGTTATGCTCATTTACGCTTCGCTGGTTTTTATTGCGCTCATGTCACCTTTAGAGGCGGACCGTATAAAACGTCAGAAAAAATGAACAGCTTAGAGCGGGGGTTCGCGGTACGGCAGCTCCCCCACTTAGGTTTAGGCTTAGTACATGGCTCATATAGGGGCATTAGCTTCGGCTAAGACTAAGGCTTTTAGGCTTAGTATATCGAGAACGGCATGGGATGCATTTTACTTGCGCCCTAAATGTTACATTGGCCTGTTTTTGAATAACTGTATATATATATATATTACTGATGATTTTTATCACATTGTGATCTCTGTGCGCAGTACTTTACATATATTTTTGAATTTTTATGTGTAAAGTAAACCTTAGTATTTTTGTTGGTTCAGTAAGGCGGAGTGATCGCTTGGTTGTGTTTCTATTTTAGTTCATAATTTTTTTTACTTTATGCAGGTCTTAGCAAGTCATAAATTTCTCAACAATGTGGCATCTGTGGGGTTCGAACAAAATATCGATTGACCATCACTTGGGTAGTGGGAGCGTCGGCTTCGAGCATGGAATAAATGTGCAAAAGAAATGGGACACGGTGGGTACAGCATGAAGACGGACCCCTCTTGGCAGCCTCCCTCCCTCGTGATTTAGGCTCTCGTTCTTGGTTAGAAGTCGGTGTACTCTCTTTACCAGATGTACTTCTGCGATTAATTACTTATCGAACCGGCTTTTGATAGTATGACCTATACAAAAAATATTCGCACAAATAAAATTTCGATTCGCAACCTCAATCCTATGTATGGCGTCATCCGGATCGGATACAAATCAACCGCATCTCCGAACAGGATGGTGTAGATTCAGTCAAAAAAATCACTCGACTCTGGCTTTCAAAACGAGAAACTTTTTTGACAAATCTCTACACAGCTTTGAAAACGAAGTGCATACATACATATTTCCAGATGGATTTTGGGTAATTTTAGATGGTGAAGGTGTGAGTGAACCATGGTTAAGATTTGCATTGACGAAGTACCGCGTGTCCACCCTTGCTGCAGCAACACTCCGCCCTTGACTGGCTGTAATGGCGAGCGCTTGGAGGTGGTCAGCAGTTTCAGCTACCTAAGCAGTCATATTACGCCAATCCTGCGTTGGAATACAAAGTCGTTTCGCCAAAGCGTTCTGTGGGCTGATAAAACAACTATCATGTGTGGCGTGAGTCGTCAGCATTGCAAATTTACGACAGTGGTATCACAGCAGTCTTGCTGTATGCGTGCAAAACGTGTCTTAGTCAAATCGACGGAGCTACAGGCGATTATCAAATACAGCAGATGTACGACAGGCTGTAACTTCAGGCTTCGTTGATAGGCGAATTTGATTATAAGCCGTATGCTACATCCTTGACAATCGACGAGCTGGACCATAACCGTCGGCAAAATGAAAATAAGTCTTGGAACAGCGTCCATTTGTCTTTAAAATCAAAATATTATATACGAAATATAGAATCGAATAAAATGTAATTTATAAGGTTGCATTATAACGTTAGAAAAAAGAACAGCTTAGAGCCGGGGGGTTCCGGAGACGGTAGCCCCCGGACTTAGGATTAGTGTTATGGCTCACATAGGGACCTTAGCTTAGGCTAAGACTAAGGCTTAAGCTTAGTATATGGAAAACGGCATTGCATGCATTATACTTCGGGCCCCTAAAGTTGACATGGGCCTAAATTTCGATCAGGCGGCAGAGTGTTACAAACAACAACTGGGTATCAACGGCCCAGCGGATCACTGAATAATGGAGTACCGCTAAATAAGCCACAGCTCAAAAATCAAACGGCCACCTTCTGGAAACCCTCATTTGCTGTATAAATGGGCGATACCCGGCTGCCCTCCGCATCTTAAATGCGTGCAATGCATACCTTAAAATCCAATGAGATTGCAAACCAGCGTTCGCAGCTAGCCATAATTTTTCAGTTTAGTGCTCAGTGCCAAAGAATTTCAGTATTTTTAAACTAATTTCAGAATCAGTAATTCTAAAAACGGCTGCGGATGTTTTTTTGAAGAATGCCTTAATATTTGCGCGAAATTTTTGAAACTGTTAATGTTTACACTAGGCTTTCGTTAAACTTCCCAATTTAAATTTTATCTCTGACATTTAACCAAATAAGAATAAACCCATTAAACACGGTAGTGGCATTGGAGATGGGAGAGGTCGTCAACTTTTTTCAGTATCCCTTTCGATGGCTGATCCCTCAAAGACTTCGGAGAGTCAGAAAGTATAGCATTAACCATGTTTGCCAGTTTAGAAGGAATTCAAACCGCTTAGGGGGGTTCCTAGATTCTATACAAGACTAAACCCTTCCTTGTCCAGCTGTGTTTGTAATCAACAAGCTAGACAAGGAAGGGTTTTAGGCTTGTCTAAAACGGTTGATTGTAGCTAAGACTAAACTTTTGTTGTCCAACTATGTTTGTAATCAACACGCTAGACAAGGTAGGGTTTAGCCTTGTCTACATCGGTTGATAATATATATACTTGACCAAACCCTTCCTTGTCCAACTGTGTTTGTAATCAACAAGCTAGACAAGGAAGGGTTTTAGGCTTGTCTACAACGGTTGATTGTAGCTAAGACTAAACCTTTGTTGTCCAGCTATGTTTGTAATCAACACACTAGACAAGGTAGGGTTTAGCATTGTCTACATCGGTTGATAATATACAAGACCAAACCCTTCCTTGTCCAACTGCGTTTGTAATCAACACGCTAGACAAGGTAGGGTTTAGCCTTGTTTACATCGGTTGATAATATACAAGACTAAACCCTTCCTTGTCCAACTGCGTTTGTAATCAACACGCTAGACAAGGTAGGGTTTAGCCTTGTCTACATCGGTTGATAATACAAGACCAAAGCCTTGTCCAACTGTGTTTGTAATCAACACGCTAGACAAGGTAGGGTTTAGCCTTGTCTACATCGGTTGATAATATACAAGACCAAAGCCTTGTCCAACTGTGTTTGTAATCAACACGCTAGACAAGGAAGGGTTTAGCATTGTCTACATCGGTTGATAATATACAAGACTATAATCCCTTCCTTGTCCAACTGTGTTTGTAATCAACACGGTACACAATAAAGCGTTATGTCTTGTCTACAATAAACCGGTTTATCGATTGGCTGAAATTTTGAGCAGAACCCGTGTCGTTGCGTAAAGTAAAAATTAGAAGGAAATTCAATCATTCTTCAATTAATATGAAACCCGAAATTTAGTTAATAAAACATAAAAAATATTTAATAAATATGTAACAATTTTATTTGCAAAATTTTCAGTTTCCCGTGTTGTCATTTCATTTGTCCATTTCAAAACGGCGACCAGCGAACCAAATTACACCGTTCGAGGCTTTCAATCGCTTTCTGACTTTAATACAAATGTAACTATCTTGTTTACGCTGTGATGTATATCATGCAGGTCGAAGCAGTTGTTCAGGGGGATACCCTCTGCGGCTTCGGACACCCTGAAGGCCACACTATTCACCTCCTGAGGCTCCGCACCAGCCCTCCCGCCGAATGTGCGCACAAAATTTTCCGAGATTTTGTATTAATAGCGGAAAACGAAAATTTGGCAAACATTGAGGTGCAATTGGCAAAAATGAGGGTGCGGCGGAGGGGGTCGTTAACTTTTTACCATTCCACCCTGACGACTTTCTGCGAGGGCCTCTACCCACCATCCTGCAACGACCTCCCGCTCCTGCCGACCCTTGCTAACCCGGAGACCTCGAACAGTCAGCATGTATGATTTATACATATGATTGAAGCGATTTTGGCAAAATCACACTCGCGTCAATTGCAGGCTGTCAATCAATTACTATAACTGAGAAATTGTTAGTTCAAGCTCCCAGCTGCCCTAGGGATACAAGCTGGACTTTTGCTCCAATTCGGCCAACGCCCTACCCCGCAACTTATTAATCAAACACAAAATCAGAGGCATACTCAAATGTTGGCAGATCTAGCTGAAATGGACTGTCTGCACTAGTTTAATCGTTTCTCGAAATTAATAGCTGATTTCTATGGGAAACTAATTATGAATCCAAAAAATTTTATTAGTCTAAGCATACCACAGGAAAAATACATAATTCGGCCCAGGTAATCGTGAGGGATGGGATTAAAATGCAGACCATGCCGTTCTCGATATACTAACCCTAAGCCTTAGTCATAGCCTAAGATAATGTCTTTATATGAGGCATATACTAAGCCTAAGCCGGGCGGCTGCCGCCATCGAACCCCAGCTGTACGCTATTCTTTTTTCCAACGTTATAACGTAACGCCCTTCAGGTTTACTTTGACCAATTTTTATCCAGAACACCATTCCTGCCAGTTTCGCATACCTTCAGACGATTAGGGATTAATGTAGTGTAACATTGTGGCACATATTCCGTGTCACTATTTCCTGAGCACCGGCTAGGTTCACGGGTTTAAAAAGCGTCCCAGCCAGGTACGACACGGCATAGTAAATAAACATAACCAAAGTTTCGTAATCGTTAATTACATTGGGTTTCAAAAAGTGTTTTGCTGAACAATTTGCCTCTGCACAGTTCGTTGCCGGACAGTTCGTCCCCGGACAATTCGGCTGTTGGACAACTTGTCCCCAGGCAATTCCTACCCTGCTCGATTCATGTCCATACAAAGCCTAAACCTAATCCTGGTTGTCATAATGACCGGGGTCGAATTGTCCCCAGAATGTGTTGTTCGAAGCAACGGATTGTCCGGTGATGAATTGTCCTGTTTCTTTCTAAAAGCATTTTTAAGTCTCTGCGCTTGGTATATTGTACTAAACAAAGACATTGTGGTGTAAAAAGATGCTTTTGAGCGCTAAAAAGCTTTGCATTCAAGATAGAAAATTTTTTTAAACAAGTGGACATACCCCTAAATCATGTTCCCCTATCCTTCACTTTATCACAAAACCAGTAATTGATGTGTATGGTGTTTATAGGCATCTGCAATAAATACTGTATCAGTGGTCGAGCGTTTAGGTGATATGTACTTCACTCTATTAAGACTTGTATAACGTTGACCCAAGCATAACCCTTCGCAGATGAATATGCCGTTTTACGGTAATTAAAAACTCAGAGTGTTATGCATGAGTATACTTAAGCTGCACCCCTTACCATCCACCCTCTTTTGACAAAAGCGATTGCCATTCAGTTGTTCACTGAACACAAATTTCATTTTTGCGTTAAAGAACAGAAATTAGATCGTTTCATATTCCATACATTATAATTTGCAAATGTTCTCGAACACATTGGTGTTAAAGTACAGGAGCCGAATTGCATTCGCTAATGACGTTATGGAACAGAAAAATGTCGAAATTGGATACGGCTATTGAAATCCGAGTTTTGATCGCTAACAACGTTTTGTATATGGTGTCAAAAGAAGACGGTTGGAGGCGCATCTTAAGTTTACTCTTGCATTATAGAAGACAGGAGTACAATAATTTCCAATTTGCATGACCGAAGTTAATACAGACTCATGACAGAGCGTAATCCTGTTTTTATATATTTTCAGTGTGCTAAGTACAGTATACCAAGCCCAACATACTATAAAACATAGTACTAATTATTTTAAAACAATAGAGCTGTTTTCCACCGAACGATCAACGAGATGTCTCCAGTCTAGTAAGCAAATAACTGCATTTTTCAAAGCAAAACTAATGGCGTAATGAATTAGATAGGTATTTTATTATAAGTGCAAGAGCATTTTTCACCGAAAACCTTATTTCACAAGTCAATTAAGAATGCATTACCTAACGTTATCCAATAACATTTTTGTCGGGGTTTCTTTTTCCATGTCCATGAAAGGCATTTTTCTCTACTAGTATATGGCATTTTTCCCAGGAAACTAATAAAAGTTGTTAATATTATTGTTGGCTACAAGAGCCAAATGCCAAGAGTTAGCTCATTAAAATTCGGCTAGTTTGGGGCAAATTAGAATGAGAATTAAAGGAGCCAAAAATCATAGTTTCAATAATTGTGCGAGATTAGTAATTGCCGAAATTAATGTAACGGCGTCCATTCCAAATAAACTTGACCTTCGCGGAATTAGTATCTGTCTTATAAACAACAAATTGTCCTGTAAAAATTAATTCAAAGGCTTCCAACAGCAGCTGACATCGAAATTTCACCATTTTAGGGTAAATTAGGGTATCTTGGGTCTAGAAGAACCAAAATAATATAAAAAATACATTTGACCTTCGCCGACCCAATATATGTCATCCAAACACCAATTTGCTCAACCAAATTAATTTAAGGGCTCCAAACAGGAGCTTTCCGCGAAGTTTGGCCATTTTAGAGATTGATAAAGTAGGGTATTTCGGAATGCTAAAAGAGCCAAAATCACAGGATGTCCAAAATAAACTTGATCTTCCCGACCTAGTATCTGTCACCCAAACAACAATTTGTCCTATCAAAATTAATTTAAAGGCTTCCAACAGGAGCTGACATTAAAATTCGACCATTTTGGGGTAAATTAGGGTATCTTGGGGCTAGAAAAACCCACATTATATAAAAATTAAATTTGACCTTCCGCGATCTAGTATCTGTCATCTAAACATCAATTTACCAAATCTGTCAAAATTAATTTAAAGACTTCATGGAGGACCTGACATCGGAATTTGGCCATTTGGGGGTAAATCATGGTATTTTGTGGATCTAGGGAAGCCCGAATTATAGTTATGATGTCCAAAAATTAAATTTGACCTGCGCCGACCGTATCTGTCACCCACACAACAATTTCCAGCCAAAATTAATTTAACGGACTCAAACAGGAGCTGGTAGTGAAATTTGGCCGTTTTGGTGCTAAATCATAGTTAGGATGTCCATAATAAACTTGATCTTCTCGACCTAGTATCTTTCACACAAACAATAATTTACCCAGCCAAAATTAAAACAGGGGCTGAGAGAAATTTGGCCATTTTGAGAGTAAATTAGGGTATATTGGGGCTAGAGCCATAGCTAGGCTGCAAAATATAAACTGGACTTTCCCCGACCTATCTGCCACCCAAACAATTTACCCAGCAAGATTAATTTAAGGGCCTTAAACAGGAGCTGACAGCAAAATTTAACCATTATGGTGGTTGCTGAAAATTAGGGTATATTAGGGGCCTAGAGGAGCTAGAATTATAGATAGGCTGTCCAAAAATAAACTTGACATTTACTCGAACTAGTATCACTGTGACCCATTGCCTACCAAAATTAAATTAAGGGCTGCAAACAAAAACGAGTTACATTGTCTAAAAATAAACCTTATCTTCTCGACTAGTATGTCACTTAAACACTAATTTTACAAGTCAAAATTAGTTGAAGGGTTTCAAACAGAAACTGACCGCGAAATTTGGCCATTGGGGGGGGTAAATTACGGTGTCTTGGGGGATAGAAGAGCGAAAATTATAATTAGGCTGACCAAAAGACAAACTTGGCATTCCTCGACCTACTATGTGTCACCCAATCAGCAATTTTCTCAACCAAAATTAATATTTAAGGGCTTCCAAGAAAACCTGACATTGAAATTTGGCCGTTTTAGGGGTAAATTGGGTATTTAAGGAAGCTATAAGTGCCAAAATCGTAGCTAAGCTGTCCCTGAAATAAACTTGACCTTCACCGACCAAGGATCTGTCACCCAAACACCAATTTTCCCAGCCAAAATTAATTTAAGGGCTTCACACATGAGTTAAGATCAAAACTTGGGCTTCAGGGACGCCATTAGATCTAAAAATAAGGTTTTTCGACAGTTCAAAATACTTCTCTACTGCGAATTTTTAAACTACACATAAGAATTTAGGCAAAAATATCGAGGAAGCAAGGTTCATCAACTTAATTCTCGATTTTTTTGAATTTTGAGCCCAAAATCGAGTTATGGTCTCAAAACCGGGCAAAAATCTAATTTTTGCGCCCCAAAACAGGGGGTGTGCATCTGTTATAGCGGTACTACTGCACCAATTTTATAGATAGAGCTATCAAGCTAGGTTAAAATAATGATCGAAGCATGTAAAAATGAAATGCCGAAGTCCACACATTAAAATCTCACCGCGTTATGCCCTGAAATGTAAAAAAAATTGCAATCAATACATACGCTTTGTACATCATATTGTGCAAAACATGGAGTTTTTGGCCCAATTTTGTGGCAGCTCTGCGCAACTAACCACTGGATCCAAATCGCCAACCTTTTTGTTAAATCTTCGGCGTGAAAAGATCTAACTAATAGTCATGGTGACAGCCCTGTGTCGATTAAACATTTTTCAAAGAAATCAAACAACCAAAATCTAGGTTTTCAAATGGTGTGTACACGCAATCCTGTAAAAATGGGTCATTTCACGCTACGATGTCCTTTTGTCCCAAAAAATGACAAGTTTTTTGGCTTCGATGATCATCATTTTTACTCCCTATGACCAAAAACGTCAAGGATTCCGAATTTGGGGTCGTTTTAGTAAATTTTTTAACCGTTCTGATACTATAACTTCCCAACTACCACCCCCTGATGACCTGCCTATCAGACGTCAAATGGCCTCCGGCATGCCCGAGTTTGAATCTAGCCTCCATTTTGTGATTATATATCTCGTACAGCCTATCGGCGCGGTCAAAATGAGGCTTGTCAGAGCTACGTATGTCAAAAATAAAGCTTATTATGCCTATTCTTGGGTCGAATTTATCACTTCTAAAATACGGGGGGTGACGATTTATAACTGTTACTAAATGGAAACGAAGCGGCCATAAACGGTAGCTTTTTGTATCGATAGTTCAGCCTGGGAGAAGTGTTATGCTAAAAAATTTACAATATTCACTTTGCGAGACATGGGAGAATGCCGGAAGTAGCTGGTAGTCGGGGGGGGGGTAAATTTTGTCTTTACGTTCAAAACCACTCAAACATGCTGGAAGCACACTCGTCCTTTTCACTTCATCTATCCTACATTATTTCATCCAAAAAATAATGTGGTCGGGGGTGGGGATAAATTTAGTCGGGGGAGGGTAAATTTGGTCGGAGGGAGTTAATTTTTTTATGTTCAAAGCCACTCAAAAATCCTAGAAGCAACACTCAACTGTATTTTCACACCATCCACTCTACATTATTTCATCCAAAAATAATATGGTACATGCATACCAATCGCCAGTGTACATGCCTGGCAACGTGGTCGGGGGGTTTAATTCAAAATAAAAAAATAATTTTGTGTTATATGTGGCCGAAATGCAGTGCCACAATATGAACTAAACGCGCGAAATTTCATCGAAATACCGTCACATGGCCGATTTTTCGAAATTTTTGGTGGTGGTGGTGGGGAGGGTGGTAAAAGCCTTGCATAACTAACGAGTAATGACCAAAAAAGAACTTAGTCGGGTGGGGGTAAAATGGGGTTCATTCCATGTCGGCCGCTCCCACTCTGCAGGATAGGTGTAGATTTGAAATTTGTGTAACTAAAAACGTGGTGTACACCTAACTAATTCTGCACAAAAAAAGAATTAAGGCCATAATTTCTAACATCGAGCGACACCATTACCCAGAAAAAAGGTCGTAAAATTAGTCATTACCGTTTTTGTCCCTTTGGGACCTATGTGGACGTCCAGCCCCTTATGGCGGGGGAGGCCAAAAAATTTTTGTTGTTTAAAATAGCTAAGTAATGAGGATTCCTGGCGTAAATAACATCTGTGCCAGTTCCCTGCCCGTTTCTGTGCTACAGACCAAAATATCCGCTTAATACCCCCCGACCAAAAGGATATCGTAGCGTAAAATGACCCAAATATTAAAAAAGTAAAATATACGTCCTGAACAGGCGACCCAAAAAACTTATAGACACCAAAAACACGCACCGGAAACGTATCACTAAACCGCTAGGCCCGACTAGAAAACATGAAAAACACAAAATTCCCTTTAATCTGTAGAAGAAACATCACTGTAAATTATGGCTTATCTTCGTTTCACCCACAAATCCCTTGTCAGGGATTTATAGTTTATCTCCTAGAAACCACGATAATTGTTCGAAAGACTGTGTAAAACATTAAACAGATACTACAGCTTCATTTCCGAAAATAACTTCAGTGAGGCGAGTGCTTTAAGAATATTATTTCATCCTTTTCCAGTTGTTTTCAATGGATCTAAGATCAAGGAACAAGATTTTTTCACCATATTATAGTTTGCTTTCAGCTATCTATCGATAGCTTTCAGAGCATTTAGAACGTATTTGTCGGGATACTATTTGTCAGTGCGTAGGATATGAAGGCGTGATCATCTAGATTCCAGCATGACTGCACAATGCCTTTTCCGGAGTTTTCAAGCAGAGTTTATGGAATTCAGTCCGTAGTCATTTATTTCGTTACACGATGCTTTCTAGGGATTTAGACAAGCTAATATAGCTTTAATACTTGCATAAAAGGAAGGAACCGCTCATTAGCTCCTATCACAAAACATTATAAGGCTTCGGTGTTTCAGAGGTTTTAAAGAGGTAGATACGTCAAGCACAAACCTTGCTACATATGACTACACAATAACATAGATGAAACTAAGCTGCTCCGTATCCGCTACGCTTGCGGGATACTAGTTTACTTTACCTTCAATACAGACAAACAGTATGTACAAAAATTAAGCATTGCAACATGAAATATTGTTAAACAATATTTAAAAAGTCACAGTGGAACGAAAACAATTTGACCGTTGTCAGGTTCACAGTTTTAGTTAGGCTAACAATAACTTACGTTAGCATTAACGTGTTTGTTTAAATACATTACATGCACTACATTACATATTATTAACATGTACACTTCAGTTCGCTGGCGTGCAGAAAAATAAAATTCCATACGTTTTATTAACTTGGATTGATCAAGTCTGATCATGCATAATTAGAATGTACTTTGAAGTTGCATGTTTACTTGATACAATAGCGATGCTATTGTTAGGCTTGATTGTTAGCACAACATTAGTAAAATCAGAGACTTATACCTTGAAATAATACGGATATCAACTTCTAAGACAAAATTTTAATTTAAAAATATATACTTGCCAGATATGACTCTCTTCCAATTCGAGCGAGTAAGTTTCCACCTATTCTCTTCGATTAGAAGTACAAAAAGCTGCTATATACAGTTAAATTCACGTACGCATTATTCTTTTCTTCGCTGGCAAACCATTAAATGACACAACAAATCATCAAATGGTAATGAAGAATCTAATTTATTAACACAAGCTATAGCCAAATGTCAAGAACAGCATCCACCGAATAAAGCTTGCACAACAAGCCACCTGACATTGACAAGTGAAAAGAAACGCTATCGCCAAAAGTACGATAAACATTAGCTCAGCTTCACGCTGAATATTGACAACCATCCTTTAAAACTACCAAGCAAGCGCCTGCGATGCGAGTGATGACTGTCGAAGATGCAAAGCGGCTGTTTACGTTATGGAAAACATCATCTGGATTAAACGGCACGATACAGGATAAAGATCAATCATTCACCTGACAATGACTACCCAATCTAGCTACATATTTACATCACCATCTACGCATTTCAACACACCCAGTCCCGTTTTGAAACCAATTTTCATTTTAATGGTAGAAACACTTCAATGCTGCGTCCCAAAGAGCTTGCTGCGAAATTTCCGATAAATGAATTCGGAGATGTAGAAGCGCTAGCTTCGGAATCGAAGAATTCTCACTAAATCGCACTATGGTGAAAAAGATGGGCGACCGTATATTTTTTCTCTGTGAACAGGACTTCGTTATCTCAACGTAAACCAATAAGAACGTATGAGGGCTCATATGAAAGCTACAATACTCTAGATGTGCCTTTTGGAGGTTTTATTGCGATTCGACACACCCAGGTCCCATCACAGGGTCAAAGGGGGTACCCAGGGGTACATGGCTAAAATGGGCCATTTTTGGATCATTTTTGCTTATAACTCCGCAACCCTTGAGCCGATTTAAATCATTTTGGTTAATAAGCCTGGGAAGCTTTATTTATGGGTATTTAAATTGTTTTGGTCATGTCACTAGGGGGCATGGGGAACTTTAGCAAATGCCAAATTTCCAAAATTTCGGTCAAACTTTGTCAAGATATGGCTATGTAACCACTAACGCGATTCTAACGAAATTTGGTGTGTGGATAGAGCTACTGTGGACCACCTGTGAGGTGTCAACAGATTTGATGTAGGACTCCTGGGTCAATTGGTATTTGAGGCCAAATTTGAGCCCGACGCCATAGCCATCTGTGACATTACCACTTCTGACGGTATATTAATACATTTGTGGCTCAAAATAAGTTCATATGTGTTTTCGTAGGTGCTGATTTCACATCTTCATTGTATTTAAACGTATCTATTCGTGTAGAGGTAGTTATATCAATGGGTGAGACAAGGGGAGTGGTGCGAAAGGGACTAGAGTGTCATGCGGCCTGTAGCAAATGTGTATGTTTTCTGTGCTCCTTTGCTTTTTTTAAGATTCTTATATACATAGATTACATACATGTTGTTCACAATTCGTAAGCAGTTCTGAGGTAGAGTTAACAATCTTCGGGTGTGTACTCGATATCTGGGTATCAGTTTTGCTGCATCTTTGCATTACTGAACAGCAGACTGATAAATATTTTTTGGTGAGTTACATCTTTGTTTCGCAACAGGATTATATATTTTTAATGAGTTGTTGCACTAGTTATTTTTCTATATTTCACTTACTCTGCCACGTTCCGACGACGACGCACGCTCTTTCATTTTGACTTGCAATGTTTCTACAAGTGACTTTCGCCGATCCAGTTCTCCTTCTAGCGGGAATTCCTCGCCATACACCTAAACACCAAATACAGGATAAATTGATATCAAAGTTCCTCCTCAGTTATCCTAATCATATTTTCTGTTACATTATTTTGGCAATTTTAGTCAAAAATGAAGCTAAATAAACCTATTACACATATTACCGCAACCGCATAATAATCCGCATGCTGTAGCTATCAGACTTTTAAAAAATTTTGAGTGTTTTTTTAGATAGATAAATGAAATTAAGCTGGGACAAATAGCTGTGTGTAAGCAAGAACACATCCAAGGACCAAAGAATCCCGACCTGTGTTTATTAACTTCAGTCACACTGTTGTAGTTGAGAGCACTGTTGTGGTGGTTCTTCTGTATTGCAAGTCTCACAAAGACGGCTCTGATCCATTCCCTGCTTGAAATACGAGCGTTCAGGCTTGAAAGATCAGCGTTCAAGCGATTATGTCCACTGAGTAGCGAAACAGCCAATCTGAGTATAGGATAGAGTTCGCATAAATAGCTCTGCCAGGATTTATCACACGTGGAACAGACAACTTTTAGATGCCTACAACCCACTCTGCATTCCCACCTGGTGGAGAGTTCTCTAGTAGCCCATATTATAACTTCAGATCTATAGACTTAGCACCGAGTGGAAGACACGGTTCAGGGCCACTAAGGGAGTGGAGAGAGCCCAACCTTGCCAGTTCGTCCTATCCCTTATTCCATACAAACTAGATATTTCTGGTATTCACCTTAGCGTTACTTTGTTGTGATAATAACAAACTAACTTAATAATTTCAATGCAGGTTTGCAATGTCAGCGCCAAGAATAGTGCAGCTTTGCTGTCACTGTTGGTGCAAATATTTTCTTTCCCGCAACTTGATTTGATAAGTGACTAGGCACATGCATGTATAGCGTAGAGTTCGACCAGAAAGACTGATGCTAGGCTACCTACAGTAACTGACCTGGCTGGTTCAAATTAAAACCAGCTCCAGTACCTTGTCGGCAGGGAATAACCGGAACCGGAACCGTCCATTTAAACCGGATCCGGAACCGGAACCTGGTCTTCGAAATTTATATATAGTAAAAGATATGAAGGAAGAAATTAAGGTATAGTCGACTTAAAATGCATTAAAAATAACTTTTACATTAAACTTAATCTATTGCCATGACATTATTGCCGTTCTGAAACTTTAAAGAGACTGAGGAAGCTAATAATGTTTATTTATCGATCAATATGTCGTTTTATTGGACACCCAGAGCAAAAAATGTCTTCTACTATACACCATTGCATATACTGCGTCAAATTGAACGTGCTTACAACGCATAGAGCGAAGAATAAATGCTTTCGCTCTGTCCCTATTCGCCTCCCTTTACTACACATACGTTTGTTAGATGTTGTTCTGTAGGAAACTTGAAATTATTGGTTTATATGATTCAGGAAAAATTAATAGATAAAAAGTAATTTTCTGATCAGTGGTAAGAGACACTGTTTAGGCTAGCGTTGGACAAACAGTGCCCGTCAGTTAAATGATAATGATAATAACATTCTAATCATAATGCTATAAATGAGACAAACTGTTATACTGCTCGCACAGTTTCAATAAATCCAGTTCATTACCAAGAAAGCAGTTTTTGGCTGCGTTGTAGATAACGTTACTTCACTTTAATTTCGCCTGATTTACAAAGTTTACAAGCGCACTGGCTGGCGCTTGGCGCAATTTATATTAGCCAAGCATACGCTAAGTACTTCTATGTAAGCCATACTCTGTTACCCAGTTGGACTGGTTTAATTCGAACGTAATCCGGAGACTTCTGAATGTGTAAAATAGTTGCTACAAGCATCGACTTGGTTTTGATTTGTTAACAAACTGTTGCAGATTATTATGAAAAATTTCTATTGAAATTATGTGTTCTACTTACGTTTCACACGGCAAATTGCTTAGTTAATCTTTTCTTTTGCTTGGTTGTATTGGATCTTGATCATTGTATAATATATATTACATATTTTTGGATCAGAGATGAAGCAAAAATGTGGAAAATTTCAAACAAATTTTTTAAACCGGAATTCCGGTTCCGGTATGGTTTTTGTCCTTTGCCGGAACCGCAACCGGAACACGATTTTCGCCGGAACCGGAATTCCGGTTACTCCCTGCTTGTCGGTTATGTAAATACATAAGTGGCCCTTCTGTGTAATAATTAACAGAGTAGTCATACTCCAAGTTGTTCTGCGCCCGGTCTGTCATTTCTGGAATAACCGTCCAAGAGCAGGTCTCACGATGCTGTTTAAGCGTCGTGTCATTAGCTGCACAGAGTATGTGTATACTCTCTGCCATTTGATTTATTCTCAAATCACCATTGTGCTCTTCATTAGTAGCCCATAGGCCACATGTTTTCAATCGCTCGCAAACTTACCGCTCTATTTTACTCGCAATCTATGAATGTGTGGAATGACCCACCTTCTAGCATAAAGACATAGGTCTTGTGTTGCTGAGAGTTAATAATGAACTGTGATTCAGCGGGAACGATGATGCATTGGGAGACTGTTGTTTATGTAGCCAAGAATTACCAATTTCATAAGCACATGTGTTTAGTTTCTAGCTTCTCAGAGTCAGATCAATATTGCTAATGCAATGTTGCTATCTATACAATAATTATGGTTGGAGCAGTCCTAACAAACGGGCAGTTTACGTAACAATCCTGGCGTGCCTTTTTGTCCAGTTGTTATATTGGCGTGCAGCTGTTACTGTTTCTGTTACAGCTGTTGTACAGAGATGTTACTCCGCGTTACGCCAGAGTGCTGCAACCTGTTTTGTTGTTACAGTGCGACTTTACACATTGCTGTTACAAGCACTGTAACATTAACCGCTATAGTCCTTACAAGCGTCGTTCAAAAATGCCAGCTGTTGCACGAAGCTTGTAGCGACTAAAACATCGTCATTATAATGTATCGACAACTGCAGTGTAACAAGCCTAATTGTGTGCAATGAGCGCACGCATGTTAATGTAAACCACCCATAACTTAAAATAACTTCATCAGCATTTGTTGGTGGTATGCCAAATAGTGTTAGTGTACACACAGTTGGTACAGCCTCATAGTTCCTGTAATCAACAAGAAAACAAGCCGCTGTACGAAAGATAATATCCATTGAAAATAATTAACCCAGTATGATGTTACCATGCAAATACTGCATAGCTCACTATCCGAACGATGACTGTATTATACAGCAATATAATGTTAGCTGACCTAAGGCCCCAGGTCTTACCTGTGGCAGTTTTCCAGGCCATGATAACACTAGTGCTTTTGTTGACCACATATTTCAAATGTGGTTTCTAGCTGAATTTAGATCCAAAATAACCAAATAACTGGGCTATCCAAATTGGGGGGGGGGGTGGACGGCTGGCATTTTTCGGTTCCCCCTAGTTCAGAACAGGTGCCCTCCGGTTCATGCCCCCTGGCAAAATTTTGGGCTCCCCCTGGTTCAACACCTTTTCGAAAATTTTTTGTTTCCAATCGGTCCAAAGTACATAAAGTTTGATCCAAATTTGCACTAAAATTCCGTTCTGAAGCCAAAAATTTCACAAGTTTTGTCAAAATTTGCTCCATCAAAACCATTTTGGCAATGTTTCTGACACGATTTTTAACCCTTAATCTTTTGGAAAAATGCCCCCTGGCAAAATCGGGCGCCCCCTGTTCGGAACCAGAGGGGCCCCTGCTTCATGCCCCATGCCAAAATTTTCAGCGAATGGAGAGCCCAGAATAATATACTCGACTTGTTCAACAAGCGCAAGCTTTGCATTAATGAATGTCCAGTGTGTGCAACGGTGCACTACATCTTCTTAAGTGCACAATACCGGAATTTTCAGAACTAACTTTTAGACCGTTCGTGTAGTACTATTGCTCGACTTTCTTGAGGGCAGTGCGATGGTGCTTTTTATACTAACGCATATTAATGCGATGTTATCAAAGTAAGCCTGGCCATGCACACCCGCTGCATTCAGGCGGTTTAGAAGGACGTCAATCACCATGCAGTAAGTTTTTGAGCCAAACAGAGATGGAAATCGGCTCATCAGTTTTCGCAAATGCCTCTGTTCTAGTGCTATCAAATGTAACTCCGATATGAAAGAAGCAGTCGAGGTCAATATAACTTTTAGAAAATTTGCTTTAACAATACATACAAGTTTATGCAAATAAGATATGGTCTATTTACCCCCCTGGCATTCAATTTGCTTATGATTGAGCTATACCCCAATCCTGCGAGTATCACGGAAATATCTGTTTAGGAGCCTCTCCAGTGTTTATATAAGAAAGAAGAAGAGACACATATGTCTGAAAGACTTTAGATCATCATAAGTGTTCTTCGCAGGTATGGGGGATGAACGCAAAACATTAAATTCTCCGTTACTGCTGGATTAACTGGGCCAGTTGTATGAGCATGCAGTAAACAGATATACTAGCTTGTTGTACAGCAATTGACCTGCGTATTTTAGTAGTGATCGAAATATACCGTGTGTATCATGAGCTTTGACGATACCGAAGGTGGACATCGCATTTTTGATTTTATTTATATCAACGATATTATTACATAATATGGTTATGGCTCCCATGTTTTCACGGAGTCATCGACTGGAGAAGCAGTCCATATAATCAGATACGACATATCCAAGGAATTGCGTATCAAGCAACATTTTTAGAGTTCCTGTCGCAGTCTTAGTATATTTTCTGTCAGGGCCTTTTAGATTACCAATCTCGGTGTCCCTGATTTGTTTAACAATGTTCGTAACCTGGACGTCTCATTACAGTTCTCAATTTTTGAGCACATGTTTATGCAGCTTTCTGTTTTAGGTTTTCTAATGGCGTTCGTATATAAACGCTGATAGCGGTAGCGTGTCCTGTCAGTGACTCGCCCGTCGTTAAGGGTCGACAGCACTTCCTGGTACGATTACTCAACCTTTCTAGTTCTGGATTCACCCATGCGCGTGTGTTGCTTTCCCGCTTCTAATTATGAGTGCAGAATTCCTTACGAATAGCGATAATAAAATGAATTCATTGCAACTAGCACCCCAACTGTAGTAGGTATGTCTCGTGAGCGTAGAGCGGTAAAACGTGCAGTGCCATTTTGAGAATACACTTTCATATTGAAATTACGTATCATAACATTATTCTCATCGCGATTGCAGTTTGACTAACCCCAATCTAAAATGAGATTATCGGTGATCCGACAAAGATTGTCTTCATGGATTTTCCAGTTGCTAATTAGTTTGATACAACATTAGACTAACATACGGTGATGTCCAACACTTCTTGCCTAATTGCGTTAATGAATGTAGGCGCACAACCATTATTCAAAGTCTCTGACTCAATAGCTGCTAGAAATTCCAACAGAGCCATTCCTCTAGAGTTAACATTAATTTGTGTTTCCCCAAGCAGTGTGACGGGCATTATGTTCCCAATACTTAATCTAACGAGTAATGTTACGCAATCAGGACTAGTTAAGTCATAAACCTGAATCACTCTGACCTGTTTGTCAATCAGTACGGCAGCCCGAGTTTTTAGTTACTTATAACCTATAAAATGTTTAAAAATAGTTAATTTTAACGTACACTGTTTAGGTCCATGGTTCTTGGATTATTGCTATTGTTGCAGTATTTATTTTAGGGATGGTGGGTGAATGTTTTGTATGGGAAAGAATGGTTGCTATTCTTCTTTGGCGTTCTAAATGAGAATTTGAACGATGATGCACATTTATTTGAATAACCCTTCACATCTTGTTTCTATCGTACCATTTCGGGCATTAGACATATCCGGGCAATTCTGTTTTTTTCTACTGAAAACCGAGACCCAAACACCCATCGCCTATAATCACACCAGATAACTAGTTTCTGCATAACAGCAATCAGTCTTGGGTCCAGGGTTTTTTTTGAGCATTTTACTGAGCATACTACATTTTACATTTGCTCAACTTTTCTTAGAAATGCTCAAGGTTTCTTAGAAATGCTCAACTTTTTGCTCAGGGTCAGATTTGAAAAAAAAGGCTGCATGGGAAACTCATTGCCGGTGTTATTTCTGTTCTAACTTGTGCTGGTATTGTGTGATGTCCATATATAGATATCGACGAATGCTATCGACAGCTGATCGCAAAAGGCGTAGGCGTAGGTGCACCTATGCTTCACTACGTTCTACAATCTCGATAGAGTTACTAGTGATTACTAGTGACGAATCTCTTCTTATTTTTAATTCCGATAGCCGTCATAATAAAAATACCGTCCAACCCCTACCCCCATCGAAACCAAACAAATAACATTCTGACCACGATGTTGTGTAAAAGCGGAGAACAATTGTAATAAAATAAATGTGGTCAGTCTTCGAAAATCAAAATTTGACCTTAACCTTAAATAAGGCACAAGCTAAAATACATATCTATATTGTAGTAGCAATTACTAAACAACATAATCAGGACGATTTACGTAAGCCCGTTTTAAAACCTAAAAGCAATAAAAATGCTACTAGAGTCCCGTGTTACAAATCTATACGTACTAGATTTTAGAACATGTTACTACAATAAGTATAACTAGTTTATTACTATGTCAATTATATAAGACTATGGCTATACGTAAGAACTGCTGAAACATTTAATAATTTAAAAGCATGCAGTTTTGGGGTTGCTCCAAAATGCTCAATATCTCTTAGAAATGCTCAATATCTCTTAGAAATGCTCAACTTTCCTTAGAAATGCTCAACTTTTTGCTCAGGGTCAGATTTGAAAAAAACGCTGCTTGGGTCCTATAGAAGAGAAACCAGCAGAATTCCCAGGAGTAGCATTTGAAGCATTATTGCCAAAAGAAAAATAAGCAAAGTAGTACCGGCCCTTGCACATACTAATAATGGACCACAGAAGAGTAGCATTTACAGATCCGGAGGTAGTTATAAAAAATTCATATTCTTGACAGATACTTACATTGGGTCGTTGGTGTGCGGCAGAGATATGTAGTTGGGATTTTGGTCAGGGTGGTAATAGTGACTTTTACGATTATGTTTTTGGGAGGAATATTGTTGTGGTATAGGTTGTGATTAGTCTATGGAGTAAGAAAGGGCTAATTTCTTCCTTGGAGTAGGTTGTTGTAGTTGTATTTGGCAAATGGTTGCTTCTCCGTATCCATTACTTGTGGTTACGGACGTGAACCTGCCTGGGGCCGCCACAGAACCACCACTCATAACTTTGCTAGTATTTGTGTTTTCAATTTAGAACAAAAGCAAATACAATGAGCATTGAGCACAAGGTTGGATAAAATAGGAAAAAACGCAAAAACGCCACCAGGATGAGTTTTGGAAGAGGGGAATTTTACTGGTCACCCATGTTATGAGTCTTCCAGACCCCACCGCATCGCACATGTCCCACACACGCCCCAGATGATTCAGAGTTTGTACGGGTCAAAATCCAATCGATCCAATAATTGTCCGGTTAAAAACGACTCTTTGCCAAATCTAGCCCCATCGGTACAAGGTTTCGCAGCCCACATCTCGCACAAGACGCTTTGCTTGCAAAACAGAGATCACAAAAAAAACTAAGAATCAGCTCATTAATATTTACAAGTTTGCTGAGCACCTGTTTTTTTGTGAGACCACTCCCAAGGCCGGTGAGGGCCCGAATATGGTTCGTCGACCCTTTGTCTGAAATACCGATTTTCCAAATTTGGGCATGTCATTGCGTGTTTTACCTAACAATAGATGCCTATTAAGCTATCAAGCACGTTGGAAACGATGATTTTTATTTCCCACTTGACTATATTATACCCCTTCATGGGGTTTCAAAAGTTTTACGGTGGACTTCAAGAATTTACAAAATGCAGTGTGTTTTCATTTTGTTTGGTGTGTTCAGTATGTATTGGGTGCAGTGCAGCATGGATGTTCCATATGCATGTTTTTATGCTGCCTTCGTATGCAGGCATACGAAGACAGCATAAATAATTGATGCGTTGTCAGTTGTTTTCGCCTAGGGTCGACGAGATTTCAAGATTTGCAATGGGTTCAGTGTTCCATAGGTCTTAGGGTGATATATGTATCAAACACAGCCTGTTACAGGTGATTACACAAAATAAGTTAAAAACGAAACCACGCTCGCTCCATTTCTCCATCGCATGCGAGATACTAGTTAATTACTTTACAAATATTTGAAAATTTGGAACCACTGTTTAGTTTGCTATTATAGCCTCACTTATTGGGTTCACTTCAGAGAACATCGCAACAATAAAATGATATATAAATTTGAACCGTGTGAGCTCTCTATCTAAAAGGAACAGCTAAAGTTTGCATTCCCATTATTGCTAAGGACAATACACCACAATTTAGCTCCTACAAACTCATGAGAATATTCAGCAAATAGCAAAGATTATGTAGTAAAAACTACCTTTTTCAACGCCATCAGCAAACGATGACATTGTCGAGAGCGCCGCTCGAAGCATTCAGATTCACAGTAACGCTGATGGTCACAGTCAAATCGCGAACTGGTAGTAAGTTGTGTGACAACCTAAATATTGAGAAAAATTTGAATGTTTTTACAAAGCCACTACGCCAATATAAGCTATGATTACCAGAGGTATTGAGTTCTCCAAGCAAAGAGAGAAGTGCTTCAACGCCCACAGACTCCACCGTTGATGCCCTACATAACTAGCAACTCTACCGAGATTGCAGAACGTAGTGAAGCATAGGTACTACAAATTGTTTTTAAACATTAATTACCACTATTTATAATGCTAAAATAACGTTTTTAGCTTAAAAATACATTCACGGTACTAAAAATGCATGAAAGTATGGAAATATTTAGTATTTCTAGGCAAGATTTATACCCCCACTTTTAATTTTCCTCCGAGAATGAACATGGGGGCTCCGAAGTCCCCCTCCCACTTTTCGGAGGTCTATGGACAGACCGGAGCAGTATACAAAATACCAGGTAATTACACAAAATCACAACTTATAATAATGAACTCATGCTCGCTCCGTTTCAACCTTGCACGCGATACAGGGTTTTTGGTCAAAAACATGTCCTTTTGAACATAATTTTTTATAAATGAACACCAAATTTAAAAAATGACCATATAAATGAACAGGAACATTTAACCCCACCAAAACCATCGTTCGAAACCGAGTTTTGTTTGCAATACTTATGACTGTATGATCCAAATGTTCATAAACTATTATTCATGTGTATATAAATATAAAGCAGTGCACCAGTCGCTTGCGTTATGCATGCATATATAACTTAAGTAATACATCCACATATATTTATGTAATATATGCTAGTTTCGTTACGTATAAGGGCATATCTAAGCGGTCATAGCTATGTAGTTGTAAAATAGACCAGTCATGCTTAAAAATGAACACTCACGGTTATAAATGACCAAAATTTTGAACAGTACAATTTTTGAAAAAACCTTGATGCAAGATACTAGCTTTATCTAACCTTAAGCCATGGCATAATTTTGAAATACATATCATCATCGCCGTCATTTACAGAAGAACCAGTTGACATTGTTGCTTTGAGAGAGAGCTGATGGTGGTGAACCGAACTCGATTGGTTACCTGGCGTTGTTTCCGGCGATTCTTCTAAAACATTATTGCCATTGTACTACAACACAACAGATGCCATTGGCATAGTTAACCGTATCTGAATTTACGGAGTCGTGCACAGTTTTTGATTTATCGCATAGCTCATGTTCGTGCTCGCAAAAATGCGAATAGAAGAAATCGCAGAAATGTGAATTCGAAATTTTGCGCGATTCAGTTCGTGATTTTGACAAGAGAACTATGGTGTACGCACCTTCAAAATGGACTCGCGTATAAAAAAGTGAGCTAGTAACTTTGAATATTCTGGATAAATGCTAAAATATAATAGTTAACAAGGCTGGCTTTGCTTTTTTCAAATAAAGGCATTTTAAAACTGTCAGCCGTACAATTGTCTTTCCAAAACCAACTTCCTATCATGTACCACGCTTTAGCTTGCAATAAATTGGTGTTGGCATCAATGCTATTCAGAGATATATGCGGAGGTAAGTTGAGTGGCATGAAGTTGACTAGAATCAACACCACCGCATACTTAAAATCGAAGATGGGAGTATAGCAATATGCATAGTCCGCGGAAATCTATCGTTGAAGTACAATACAAGAAAGGGTAGTGACATCGGATAACATAATGTTGCTATCGTCAAAATACCATCACATTGTAGAATCGACGTAAAGCATGTCTTAACACAAACGATGGCCTGGACCCAACTATGATGAAGTGGCGAAATAATACTTTCCCATTTTCTAATTGAGACGTGCAAACCCTCAACAGATACAATATTACTTGGTCTACCAGTTTGACACAAAATTTTAAGTTCAAATTTATGATGCATTTTGTGTTTGAATTATAACAAAAAAAAATTTATATTCGGTTTGTGTTTTTGAGCATGTCAACTTTATAAGGTTTAATATTAAAGTCGGACCGGTTGGCTGCTGATCGAGCCGGGCCAGGAAAAAATTATTCCAACTGCCATCTTTACAACAAATATATATACGCATTTCATATCGAATGCCGACGCAGAATACATAAGATAAATATTCATCGGAATAATAATTAAACTATACATAATCAAATTAATTTCTGCATTTCTATTTTCAAATTCGAAGTTGCCAGAATTTGCTTGTCCGACCGGAGCTGATTGCGTCCAAAATTTTTGAGCCCGCGGGTACCCGCGCAAATTCGAGCTTGTCCACAGCTACTGAGCCCCTACCCGCATGTTCACAAAAATAATTTTCAGACCTGTGGAGCCCGCAGATTATAAGCTTCAGTCGGCGGCTTAGAAAGTTTATCATATACATTACAAGGCAATTCTACTGTTAATAGCTTCATAACCGTGGATAATTTGCCATCAACTCTCACTATAAAGGCTGTACGACAAAGAACATAATCCGTTTTTAACTCAGATCGTAGAACTTAATGAAACACCCATCGTACGGCATCCATTGAATGGAGCTATGCAGTCTTTTAACCAACTACGCCCAATAAAGACATCCATCGCGCATTCGTACAGAGGCTAATTGAAGTGAAAATTAGTGTGGTTAATATGCATGTAGGTTCCTGTCGTATGACTGGCGATGCGTTTATATTATCAAATAATCGCTATGTATTTACGGAACATATACCCAACTAGTATCATTTAAAATCTGTTAACTCTATTATAAGTTTCAGTATTACAGTAGACATTAATTCTTCAAGACATCTTACTGTGCTTGGTCAGAATGTTTTTTCAAAACGTCTTATTTCTAACGTTGAAGTAGACTAGACTTAGGTATGGTATTTTTGTAAAACATCAGATACAATGTGTGAAATCATAATATTTTCCAATAGTCGCCCTTGTTGTCCATGACTTCTTAATAACAAAAACTTACTTTTAAGTGTTTCGTTGCGATGAAGAGGTTTGCCATCGGACTGTTGTAATATCGGGCTAACACGGGAAGATGTGTGTTCAATGTTTCTGCTGCCGTCAGTTTCATGCAACAAGACCCCGCCGCTACTTGCCGGAAAATCACCAGTACCTCCAGTAACTGATAATCCAGTGGTCAGCGTTGTGGTCGGAATTTCCACCGAATCCGATGCCGCAGTAACACATGACTCCTCTTTTAACACGTCTTCATCGTCAGAGACCGTGTTTGAGCCTTTTCGTGACTGCAAGCTTTGTCTGCGATCTAAAATAAAACAAATTTTTAATTACTTAGAAATGTTAACTTGTTAAGAAAATATTCAATACTCGATAAATTGGAATAAAAGGCGCCCATGTAGCCTTTCGTCTTTAAAATATTTATTGTAGATTGTCTCCAAAATTATGTACAGTTCGGCCGAATATTCGTTTTCCAGTACTTGAATATACCAAATATTTGAAATTTATAGAAATGGAGCGACCGGAGTTCTCAGTAAGCACGCTAGCGGAAAATTGTAAAAATACCGTTTTGTTAGTTGGTGTAACTCATAACTAAAGCCCTTGGTAAAACAAGGTGCTAAGCTTTTTTTCGAAAATAAGATAGAAGTTCTGTCATTTGTAAAATTGTGCACTCTTTTCAGAATTACAGAATTAAGCGCGACGAGAATTACGTATTGAGATATCGAAAACATATCCGTGCTTTGCTTAGTGATATTTTCGGGACACCATAGTATTAAGAGCACGGAAGATGCGAATAACACTATTCATCTTAATGATGTTCGTGGTACGGAGGTGCTAAGGGTGTCTGTATAATTTCTTTTTTAGATCTAAATTTAGGTTAATGTACTGTCATCGTAATCAACTGAATTTCCGATATCCGTTGTCCGACACTACATTCGGCGCGTATCGCCACAACGTCATGTATTTGGGCTTACATTCCTTGCAATCAATATTGTAGATAATAATACTAAGAATAATAATGATTATAACAGTAATACAACTTATAATTTATGTAGTTAAGACTTTTATGAGCTTTGACACGTTTCGGCTTTCTGAGATCCGCTAATATTTTTAGATAGTCGCAATAACAGTAGAAAGAAAATTAACCCAAAATCATGATTAGACAATTTACATACAATATTACTGAAAGTTGCTGAAGCTGGCTGCAACATAGAAAGGAAGAAACAGATTATTGAAGGTCTCTGTTAATTAATACTAATGTAATTGTATTTGAATTTTGTGCGATTGAGTGAAACGAGAGAAGCGAAGAATTCTTACTAGCCGTGACAGTGGTGAAATTTGACAATGTCCGTTATTATGACATAACTCAACTTTGGTGTGCCGATTGATTCGCGCGAAAGCTCATAAAGCTAGGAATGTGTTTTTGTATCTTTTATTTAGGCGCAGACAGATTCCAGTATCTTTCTCACGAAGAAGCGTGCTAAGGGTGGTCGGGTGAGGTCTTAAAGGCCTCCAAAATCACGTTAGTTATTACAACTTGACAATCAATGTTGATATCAAAGTGAAATTGGGCTAATTTCATAGAGCATCTATAAGGCTGTATATGATGCATATATATATATATAATATACACATACGGTTTTGTAGCGTTGTGCAATGTCCAGACATAAATACGTGTATAGTACGGGTCCATTCTTATAATCAGCTGAATTGAGATTTTGTAGAATACAAAATATAACGCGGCGTTTGCATGTTTGTTAGATTGAAACTTCGCAGGGGTAAAGAATCACATTGAAAGCATTTCCGTTGGCGACACATTGTGAAGAGAGCTTTAAAGACTTGGTTTAACGGCGGATTAAAGAAAGTCCAAATGCTGATAGTCAATCCTGTTACCTGGTATTATAGAGAATTTCTCAGGTCCCAGTTTCATTCAGTAATTGCAATTTCATTTTTAATATTTTTTCATAAATTATTTGTAAACTAAAGTTCATATTTAAGAATATAGTTTTCGGAGGTGTAAGTTTTAAGTTGTACGCACATTTGTAAGAAGTTTTGTAAAAACAAATAATATATTTTATCTGCATTCACTTTGCAAAAGCAGTACCTGATTATTCTATTACATGGGTGTCAATAGTATGTCCAATCTGTAGTGTAAACTGCTATATGCATAGTTATTCATGAAAATTTTTTTGATTGCTCATACTGTTACTGTACTGTTGCGTAAAAACCATGACAATGTTTCATGGCTTATTTGATCGATCTGGTATTAATAGTTTATAACTACATGGTTATACGTAGGGATTCTGTCGAAATCAATCGATTCTACGACCTTTTTCAACCGTTGTGCGGTTTCGTTAGAGCAGTCAGATCTATGTATAATCTTTGTGTGTTTAGCTGGTTTACCAGGTTTGGTGTTATACTAGAAATACCGCGCATACGCGTGGAGAATACCCTACCGCTTATGTGAGTGGTTAACGTAGGGTTTAATAATAAGAATACAATTGTTACTGCTAGGCTATCGTTACCACAATATATTACATATGATAAGACTCTCAACAGAGGGTATTTTCATGAGGTAAAATTTGAAGGGTGCCACAAAACAACAGGACTGTGGTTTTGTGATCATGGTGCCCTACCCACAAGTATCAGTGATACTTGTCTTCACGATTTGAAAAATTCAACAGTTAATGAGGCTTGTACATTTGACATTAAACAATACTCCCCAGAATCTGTGATTCAAGGCACACGTGTGGGTGTTCTAGTCAGAACATCTGAAGAGTACGTGCACGTTACGCAAATTCAACCTGGGGGCAAAGTTACCAAAGCCGACAAATTGGAGGCGCCGAAGCACGGTGTAATGTTCTTCGCACACTCAAACTTTTCCATGATAATTGTAGGAGATCAGGTACTCATGTCTAGTTATAGGCCAGTACAAGATTTCTACGTTTTCAGGCAACAGTTTGGAAAAATAAATCTTAATTTCTCGGTTATTGCACCCCCTACCTGGAGTAAGTTGAAAGATGTTAAGTATCACTCTGCTTTAACCGATCAAAGGTTAAAGCATGAACTGCAGTACATGATGCAGGGCGATGTGGACATACCTAGCGAAGTCATGTATCTTGTGCCTGCCCTTATTATCATAATAATTCTTTTGTGTCTTTTATGCATAGTTATTCATGAAAATTTTTGATTGCTCATATTGTTACTGTGCTGCTGCGTAAAAACCATGACAATGTTTCATGGCTTATTTGATCGATCTGGCATTAATAGTTTATATAACTACATGGTTATACGTAGGGATTCTGTCGAAATCAATCGATTCTACGACCTTTTTCAACCATTGTGAGGTTTCCTTAGAGCAGTCAGATCTATGTGTAATCTTTGTGTGTTTAGCTATTTCTAACTGGATGCTCCGTGTTGATCATCGAGTAATGAAAAATATTTTCTTGTGCTATATAGCTAATCGGTATATGGTATCGTGTAATAATTGTAAGAAAGGGAATGAAATGAAATGTAGCAAACATTGCTTTAATATCCAAGATTGGACTCCTTATTATTTATCGTGTTAACTTTCTATATACCCGAGCATATTATTTGCCGATAGCGCATCATTACATCGCGCACATTCATTTTTTGTTTCCTGCAGTGACGATTTTTTTGCTGGTGTAGGCATAATTCCAGTGGCACGTTTTGTGCTGTGTTGCGAGATTTTGCTTTTTGGTTAAAATATAAGGTGCCCTTTACAGGACTAAAAATAAGATTTGAAATTAATTTATAATATTTCAGAAATATTAAACTTTAATTCTAGATATTTTGACTAGAGACATAATTATTACTTTATGAAAAGGTTCTTCAAGAGTTTTTTATTAAACTTGCAAAATTATGATGCATAGCAATAACTTGTAGTCACTTCATGCACCAATAGCTGTAGGATTCTAAATGTATTTTTACAAAACATGTAAAATTTATTAGAAATTATTTTTCTTTTTTTGCCAATAATATTAGCGGCAATTATAACATTCAAATGTCACAACTTTGCTGTATCTTGCTGCGTGGTAGGGATTTTAATGTATTTTTAGCAGCACTTTGAAACTTCTTCAGAATTCCAAGAATTTAGCTGCCTTCTAGATTTAGCTAACCCAGATCTTGAGCTATTTAAGCAGAGATTTAGTTCGATCAGCGAGGCAGTTGCTGCTTTAGTTCGCAGAGGCAGTTGCTGCCACCGACTGCAGAGTTAGCTGCAGCAGTTAGTTTGCAGAGTCAGTCGCGATCGGAGATCTCAGAGTAAGTAGTCACTTTAATAATATTTTCTTATCTTAACTGCCACACGGCACCTTGTTATCTAACACTGTTCTAGCTAGGCAGTAGTTACATAAAGCTAAGACTTAGCGCTGATTCCGAGTTTAAGAAAAATTTTGTATTTATTGAGAGCAGACGGGCTGCTCCAAAAATTTACTATTGAGAGCATAGGGGTGCTCCATTTACTAGTGGGTCTTTGAGAGCACACGGGGTGCTCCACATTTTCTTGGGTTATTGAGAGCAGAGGGCTGCCCCGGAAGAATTTCTTCTTGAGAGCAGAGGGCTGCTCCTAAAACTTGTTCACCATTGAGAGCACAGGGGTGCTCCGATAAATTTTATTGACTAAGTTGAGCTAAGCTTAAGTCAAAGCTTAGGCCGGATCGAAGGATCCACCTTGTGGTTCATAAAGTTTGTTCGAGTATTAATATTAATTTATTATTTGGATCCTTAGATCCACCTTGTCAATTCAAACAATTCATTACTTTATTGCCGTACTACTATTTATTGTAGTAATACTAAGTTAGGAGCTTATTTTATTTGTGTAGTAACTGAAGTCCTAGGTTCAGAGTGCTAACCATTACACAAGGCCATCGAGAAATATTGAAATGTTTTATACACATTAGGACTCGCTTCGCTACAGTTCTCTTGGGGTGTAGGAAATGGGCCAAAAAGGGTTCTAAAATGTACCTATGAAACACAAAATACACGAAACTGTAAAATATCAGTAAATGCTTAAGCTATATGGGTGTTTTGGGTCTATATATGTAATTTCTAAATGGCGTTCAGCTATAGTCATTAGTTACTCTACGGGGTTGGGTCCACAAAGTTTGTTCAATAGGCCCATGGAACCCCAAAAATACACTAAAATGGAAACGCCTCCGCCATCGCTCGAGCTACATAGTTGTTTTTCGTCTGTACGGTAGTGAGCCTACCGGTCGACCGGATTGACCTGTCGGTCAGTTTCTGTATTACGAACAGCGTAGCACATTGCGTTCGGTGCTAACATTTTAATAGGTAGCGAAGTCAAGTAACATCGTTGCGTAAGCTATTATATCAACTCGTGACTCATTCGCGATTGATTCCCAGTTTTTGTCCCTGTCAGGATCATTGCGTCTGCATTGGATAAGACTGGATAATAAGCTCCCACAATCGAAGTTGTGGCACGTAGCTAGCTTCCACCAGCATTCCGAATGCCTCGTTACATTTGGTGGCAACGGAGGGATTTGTCGGACGAACTGTCGTTTGTAGGATAGCTAAAATTGCTATTTGGGAACGGTTTTCTTTCACGATAGTTTGCGACGACTTGTTTTTCCTTGTAGTGCGAACGATTTCTAGTAGTTTTTGCCGCACCAGTCTGTTCGGCAACTACAACCAGCGTAGTATCACAAACCAGCACTAACAAAAAGCCACCGCGTTGCATTTAAAGATCGATTGTCAACGCAGTGATCCACTAGACATTATCAAGCAATTCCGATTCTATTTCAGCTTAGAGCTACTTGTCAGCAGACGCTTCTCCAAACACAATCAAAGGATGATGGATGAAGGACAACGCTTGTCGTCTGACACAAGCCAAGCCAGGTAACAGCGGGAAAGACACTGAGTCCTAGATCATGTTGACCTTCAGTTGAAAACCTTCCAAAACAAATATAGTAAACAGTTGGACGAAATCAATAAATTTTTACCGGAATGCCATAGTCGCTTGGCCGAACTCGCCACTGCTCAACAAAGACACACGCAGTCGATCACGCTAGTTGGACGCTATATGCAAGGTAAGATTTAACCAAAACAAGGCGACTGCTGAAATCCAAAACCTTGCTTTAACATACCTGTATACGGTACAAAAGGTGTAGACTGTAACTACACTTTGGTTGTCTACTCATCAACAGTAGTACACGACGTCGGAGAGAAGCAAGCAAATACGTTGATCAAAAACGAAGAACAACTTTGTGTTCAGGCTGTCCAATATAAAAATACGCTTGAAGAAATCAACAAAATTATGAGCCATTGGGGCCCAATATACCAATTGCACCGTTCGGCGGCGATAAAAGTAAAAATTTACAAAGCTGGAGACTATTAATGAATTCGGGATTAAATTAAAAGCGAATGGATGACCCTAAGATAATAAGACCACACTTTTCGGTGTTCACTTATTAGGCCACGCTAAGTTCGTATTCAACAGCCTTGCTACTGATGATCAGCAGAATTACAGCATACTCATAGCTAGACTGGATCAGGAACTGGTGACAGATGATAGACGAAGGTTTCTTAGTGATCAATACGACGTTCGAGTACAAGGCGAAAGCGAAACGGTGAACCAGTATCCGCAGGCGCTCACCAAGCTGGCACACTCAGTGCTCAGTTACATGACAATTGACTCGGCGAAACAAGCATATTATTACGGAACAAATTGATCGCAGAATTGACGCCTCGTATACGCAAAGACGAGAAAGTTATGAAACCATCGTACCATGGCCGAGGCAATCCTACGTGCCGAAAGAGTGGTGACAAACCTTACTACTGACAAGAAATCAGAATCAACCACGAATGTAGCTATCGCAGGTATATGAAGTGGACACAAACAAAATATATGCCGCACCAGGAAGCACCAACATGAAACGAAAACGAAATTAGGCAATTAACGGAACGAACGGACCTCTTGGAACGCAGTCAAGTTGTGACTTCCGTAACGCCAGCGGCACGATTGAATAAACAAAGAGGTCAGGCACACAGAACAAGTACAAAATAAATGCGAGGCATCGATGGTCAGCCGTATTCTGTCAAGTGCTGTCGCGATAGTCGGTTAAAATGGAAAAGTATATCGAATCCTATGATTAAGCTTTCGCTGACAACCGAAAACAGTGATTCACTAGTGTCTCAAAGTATCAAGTGCCCTAAGCCAAACTGCTCTATTATAGATAACGTATCAGCCGTAAAACAGCAGATCACGAATCCAGTAGACGATGAAAAGATGGCTGAACAAGATGCTGTGGTAAACCGAAAATAAAGTGGGCCAATGGCTGTGGTGACTCGCATCCAGTATGGTAGACTGATGGGACTTTTCTCCAGAGCAATTCCATTTTAAGAACTTTGTCAATATCTTCAATTTTTAGGCCACAATACATGCTGACTTGCGTCCTCGATGCCTCAGGCTTTTTTGGAATGTTCGTCACCCACAAAGAGAAATCTAAATTCATGTAAACTTTCCATTGTATCAATAGCAACATAGACAATCGTGATTAATTGCGGAGCATACAATCCGGTCCCAGTGGAAGGAATTCATGGACTAGAATGGGCGAATAGTTTACAGATTTATCGTGCCATACGGAGCGCTGCTAGTCGAGTTACCGTGTTATCATGAAATCATTGTTTATTCGATTCTGTTTATTGGTCTAATCTAGCTGGCGATGTGCGATTGGAAACGCTGAGTTACCTCCTGAAACGATTATAGTTCCACGTGCAACAACTTGGTGCGATCTCAACAAGCTATACTGTACTGGAAAACCCCAACATTTTCAACAGCGAATTTAGAATAGACTGGGGTCTCCATTCGCTGAAAATTTTGCCAGGGGGGCATGAGCCAGGGGGCCCCCTGGTTCCGAAATGGGAGGCGCCCGATTTTGCCAGGGGACATTTTGTCAAGAGAAAAACGGTTAAAAATCGAGTCCGAAACACTGCCAAAATGTTTTTCTTGGAGAGAAAAAGCGATTTTGAAGCTAATTTTGATAAAATTTGAGAAATTTTTGGCTTCAGAACGGAATTTTAGTACAAATTTTGATCAATTTTTTGTGCTTTGGACCGATTGGAAACAAAAAAAATTTTCCAACAGGCGATAAACCGGGGGGAGCCCAAAATTTTGCCAGGGGGCATGAACCGGGGGCACCTGTTCGGGGAATCAAAAAATACCAGGCCCCCAATCCCCCACCCCCCAATTTGGAGAGCCCAGAGAGATGCCATATCAATACCTCCATTTTCCGCATATTTTGGAAAGTTTCAGTTAGCTCACTGTTCTTTGTACCACGTTTATCGTTTTGTTACCGAACTCATGGAGAGGTGTCTGTTTTAGTTTTGTGCTATAATTCAGAAATAGAAAAATCTTAGAGCTAAACGAATGTACCTACCAAATGCAAATATTCATATTTTTTGAGTCTGTTTCCGTAGGCGCCATGGTGTAGTGAGACTATATGTCTGGGGGCTATCACAGTGCAAGCATGGGGCTATCACCATTCTACTACGGGACTCCAGAGTTTTATATTTGGTGCCAGTTTGAGTCAGCAGTGTTTAGCACTATGCTATGACATTGCGCATATGCGTTGGTGCAACAGCGTGGTAAGAAGCTTTTAAGTATTGCAACAGGGCGAGATATGCATTGTGACAGTTTCTGTATCAATATTATGATATGAATAATACAGTGGTAATAATCCAATAGATTGAAACACAAAAATGGTCCATATATCTCAAAATCACATAACCGTCACTTAGAACCCTATTGAACAAAAGGCATTTTCGGGTGGATGGATTTCAATAAATTTTTTGTTCTTAGCAAGAGTGACGACAATGTTCCCTTTAGTTGAGAACTAAGAAGTGATACCAGACCCACTCTGCGGGAAAATGGTCAAAAATGTGTTTTAAAGTCTTCTTTCCCAAATTTCGCCATGGAGGTACTTGTTTCGCAGTTCATATCTCGCGACAGAGGTGTCAGCTCATCGATATCTACACTTTTGCTGAACATAACTTGAACTTAACTCGACTGGTCTGTATACGCTTTTCAGTATGTTGAATACAGTAGTGTGGTGATATAGAATCCAACACAAACTGTGCCATACCTTTCAAGGTTTTTAAATATCTATGGTCGAATGTCGGCGAACCCTACTCATGGAACGAAAGTATTTTGTCTGTCGTCATTGTTTGGTATTATGCATTCTCAAATAAGTCGTTAAAAGTTTCATAATAGGCTGTGCTCTTTAAGTCCTATCACACCAGTATTGAAGACTTCAGGAGTTCTAGAGGATTTAGCTGGCTTGTACAAAGTAGAAGGAGGAGGGTGAAGGGACCCAAACATTTCCAAATCCCCTATGTGCCTCATATTTCGCCCATGTCAGAGGCCCATACACCCGAAACCTCCAAGTTCAATTAAATCCATAATCTAAACTTATGATTTCTGTAACCAATTTTCAAAACATTGTTTAATACTATTTCTAATGAGTTAAAACACTGATTTACTGCATAAGATGGCTATCCGGTCGAGCGGAGAGCAGGTCGAGTTCGGTCGATGTGTCTTAACGTTGACCGAGCCGATATGAAGTAAACGATACAGCACTTTTCGTGTTTGAAAAGTATAGTAGTATTATAATAAAAAATTTAGTTTTGGAACGCGTTCTCTGATTGGCCTGAATTAAAGCATCATGATAGCTTTGTTGGCAATTTCGGTTTCTAATAATGTCAGTGCGCAGTGATTGGCAAGGGTATTCTGCGACGTTTGGATCCGGACATACCAACATTGCATTCCGTGGCCGGTGGCAAAATTTAACTATAGAGATCTACACACTCTTGATTCGGGAATAAAAAGAAAACACTATTTACATATATGTTTGTATGTTACCTACTGGAAACGGTCTTTTGTCGATAGATCTATATATTTTGGGATTAGGCGCAAAATTTTAGTGGGTACTATATTTGCCTTAGATCAAGGTGGCGGAGGCACTTCATCTTATCTTATTGGGTTTCCGGTTAGTTAGAAAATATAGTTCAAATCTGTATAGATTTGTTTTCTCGTCGCTTCAAAGTAAACAAAAAATTTATACTACGGCATTATTTGTGAGTGAAACGAGTGAAGAAAAGATTTCTTACTAGCAAGAAAAGTGGTAAAATTTGACAATATCAGTTATTGGATGTTAGGATGACAGGCATACATAAGTCAAACTTTACCTGGACGGATGGATTTGCGCGATAGATCATTTCGAAAGTTCGAAATCTCTATTTTTATGTACCATAATTAGGCGCGAATCTCCATTCCAATACCTCCCCGCTCAAAAAAATCGAGTAGAAGCTGCTCAGTCGGGTCCCGAAGAGCCAGGGAAATCACATTAATTGTATCTTGACAACCGGTAAAGATATGGGTCAAATTCGGTACCTTTTGTACAGCAAATAAGCCTCCATAAGACGATATAATACTTTATGGCTCTGTCAGGATGTACATCGGGTTAGGGTCAAGATGAAATTTTAATGAGACTCAAAATATACGAACACGGTAATCTCTTCATACGCGGAAGCTACACGAGTGTTTTGGTCTCATTTTGTAGTGCAATTCATCCTCCATGTGTTATTGCCGCTATTTGTCGTTTACAATTTTTTATAAATTTTCAGTTATTGAGTTTAGATTATTTATATATTTTTCTGAATTCGAGGTTTGGCGCTCCAGCTTGAAATTTCGAATCGTACTTTAAATGACAAAAACATTTCGGGAATGATTCGCGAAAGATTTGCTTTTGTTTCTGTCCGCAGCTGCATATGGTTCTTGTTTTTTAAATCAAGAAGTGAACCATGAGAAAATTCGCGCTCACAGCTCATCTGTGTTGGTATCGCTAAATATCATCACATTTGTAGAATTGAGGTCCATCATATTTTGCCAGAATGATGGCATCGGTTCATCTATACTGAAGTTCTGAAATAATACTTTCACATTTTCACGTTTTCAAACTGTGAAATGCTACAGCACTCGCTTGAAATGAGTGTCACCTTTCGAACGAACAAACATCGAACAGAAATCGAACAAAATTTGTTTATACTCGAACAACGCTCGAACCCGTTTCGAAAAAACTTTGAACCTGGCTAGTCCAAAGTGGGGGAGCGGCAGTTTCGGCTGCCCCCCCCCCCCCCCGCAAAACGGAGGTACCCCCCGGCAAAAATCCGGGTACCCCCCGGCTCAAAGGCCCCTGCTGAGAAACATTTACGTCTAAACGCGACAAAACCCGGCAAAAAATTGTCCACCCGACAAAATCCAGTACCCCCGGCAGGTGAGCCGGGGCCCCCGGCTCAGGCCCCGGCTATAATTTCCGACGTTTGGATTAGCCAGCGAACAGCCCTTGAACAATTTTAAAAAAATCGCGCCAAAATTTTGAACACGTGTCCAACAAAATTTGAAAACATTTCGAAGAAAATTTTGAAGTTATCGAACGAACTTAGATCCAACATCGAACGAACAGTACTCACTTTTGGCGAGTACTGTAGCTTATGCTTACCACAAAATTCTACACGTGTTTTCAAATTTATGATGAATTTTGCGTTTGAATGTTACCACAATTTTTAATATTAACTGGTTTCAGTCTTCGAGCATATCTACATAATAGTTTGATGATTTGTCAGGTAGGGCCGGGAAAAACTGACCCGTCTTGTATCTTTATTATTGTCTGAACATATTTGTACTGTAATATGGAAGAAATTAATTTAGAAAGAATGTGTTCTAGTTTTCATTGTTAGAAAGTTGCCCTTCTGTTCAAAATAGAGGAGACATCGAATTCAAAGATATCAACCCTATGACATCCTAACCCGACCCAATAACCGGCTATCAAAAATTGGATTTTTATTAGTAAATACACTGTTTATGTTTGTTTTCAGCCCGTGTTTTATAGAACACTGTCCCTGCAGAACAACAAGGGTGTGACCAACATAACAACGATATGCAGGTGCTGATGCTTCGAATATATGCCCTTTCAAGGTAGTTAAAATAGTTCATTGATATCCAGTGCGGTTAGCCTAAATCAAATATTAAGGAATACTCGAACCCGACCTGAAAGCAGACAAATTTCAACCCGACTCCATTACTGTCTCTTGTTCACAATCATAGCAACGACTTTTCTTCTACTATAATGGGATAAAATATTAAGTAGAACGAAATATTTCTGTGAAAAGCATTTACCACTCGCTTCCATGAAAATCATCACGTAAGTTGAACGTCAATGAAATTAACATTTTTAAAACGTCTGTAATTACTACAGGGTTACGTGGAATCAATGTAGTGGGTATATCGTCTTGTTTTTATATTCTCATGTGTGATATTCCTGAGTTTTATTAATAAACTAAACAATAAGCAGTTATTTTTTGTATTTTGGCGTAATTTTAGCATTTTCCAAAATACGTAACGCATTTTGTAGACGAGAAACCGTAAATTACCAATTTGAAGCAAGAGGACGGCGGTCAGGGCAAAAACGACCCCAGTAATCTCTCCCGCTTGTAACAATGGCTTAGTTTTGGTGCTACATTCTGCATGTTTATTTCGATGCGTTGAGTTCATATAACTTGTTATGCCTTTTACTGTGCGTTCGAATCTTTAGCACGTTAAAATAAGCACAGAAGTTTGAAAATATAATGAATTCATATAAATATATTTGAGTGTTACAGCAAATGTGTTTGGTTTAATAGTACAGTCCTGGCCAGAAATAAGTGCAATGGAAAACGATCGAAATCGAAATCGATCGAAATCGCAATCGATCGAAAATTCGTTTAATCGAAATCGAAATCGATCGAAATTTCGTTTAATCGAAAAAAATCGAAATTTTAAAATTTTGAAATTTATCTAATTGCGCAAAAATCGAAAACGATCGAAATCGAACGAAATCGAAATCGATCGAAATTTCGTTTAATCGAAATCGATCGAAATTTCGTTTAATCGAAAACGATCGAAATTTCGATCGATTTCGATCGATTATTTTGCACTTATTTCTGGCCGTGCCGGTACTTGTGCTGCAAGCAAATACGCATTATCAGTAAAGTGTTGCTCATTTTTATTTTCAAGAAAAACGAAAATTACGTATTTCTCAATATGAAATATACCAGTGCATAAGTTATATTCAATTTTGTTTTTAAATGCCGATTAGATATAAGATTAACACTTACGGTCCATGGTGAAACGTTGACATTACATTCAGTCAGTATGACGCAGGGTACGCAGCGATACATGTGATATTCCTTAGAAATACAACACTAGCTACAATTTGACCGCCACTTTATGATCAAAATGTGAATTGTTGGACAAAGATCAATTTTATTAAAAATAAAAAATATATTGAACAAAGGTATAACAAACCACATTTGAAATCAAAAACGTCAATAATACCTTACTTTCAAAACAGTCTTATTTTACATCTAGAATATTTGCCGGCAGCGAATAAAGGAAAAATTTTTACGCATGTATTAGCATGGGCCGTTTTCTTTCCAATTTGCTAACATCTCTACCGTTCCTGTGATAGTGTTCTTGTCGTTTTCAACAGTCGTTCAATGTTCCATTGACATAACAAAGTTAAATATTGTTCTGGAACACTAAGAAATTAAAACTAACCGTTGCGAAGTATTGGAATTACTCTATAACATCAGGTAATACAATTATGTAAATTACGTCAACGTTGGAATAAAATTAGTCTTATTAAACCTATCTAGTTCACTGAACTTGTTGAAACCATAAAGAACACACCTTCTTCAACGTCTGTGCTTTGCGGTTTCTTTAATTTGATCGATTGGCGCCGGAAAGAGGTTCCATGCTTTAGTAATCGCTGACGGCCTTGCGTCATACGGCGAGCTGTAAGATATTAGCAATATCACATGAATGACTTTAACAAAAAGCAAAGCAAACAAACATTTGGAAAACTTGATCGTAATGAAAAACAGACTAAGTGGACGGTGTACTTCCATTTATCATTAATGTTCGTACCACTACATCAAAATTAAGATAACCTTGTTAAAAAATAGTACGTCGCATAAAGTACATAGGTCGACCTCAATTACTGATAACAGATTAAGTACTAGAGGTGCAAAATTTATGTTCTAGAATCAGAATAGCTCTACAGCAGACCCAGAGCATAAGATCTGTCTTTGAGAGCCGAACCGAGAATAATGTAACTGGAAAAGCCGTGGTCGGATCTTACAACCTGGGCTCTCAAATTGGGGAGTTGGGGGCTGGCAATTTTCGGTTCCCCCTGGTTTAGAACAGGTGCCTCCGGTTCATGCCTCCTGGCAAAATTTTGGGCTCCACCCGGTACACAGCCTCTTGGAAAATTTTTTGTTTCCAATCGGTCTAAAGTACATAAAATTTGATCAAAATTGGTACTAAAATTCCATTCTGAAGTAAAAAATTTCATAAATTTTATCAACATTTGCGTCAAAATCGCTTTCTCTCCATCAACGGCGTTTTAACAGTGTTACTGACACAATTTTAACCGTTTTCTGTTAGCAAAATGCCCCCTGGCAAAATCGAGCGCCCCCGGTTCGCACCCTGGTTCATGCCCCTGGCAAAATTTTCAGTGAATGGAGAGCCCCGATAACCTCTTTCCTAAGATAATCCTAAAGTCTCTTTCCAATAAACATAATCCTAAAGAATTGATTTATAATACATATAATACAGCAGCCCTATAGGCGTTCCTTATTATGAACTTATGAGCCAAGCCAGGCTTTCCATCCGAAGAGCTGATCCATGCTAGACATGGTTTATCAAGGGCCGAGACAGAGCCTAAGATCTGCCTATGAGAGCCGAGCAGGTCATGGTCTATGAAGAGCAAAGCCGAAAAATAGCTAGATAATCTAACTCTACCTCAACTCTATCAAACTATATCAAAAATCGAAGACAGATAGATAAATAAGCATACGATATTTCGCTCAATCAGCACCATAGTTTCATCAATAGTAAAAACCTATTAATTTAAAAATATTTTACGGTATAAAAATGTTACCAAAATTTTACATTTCTTTAAATCTGTAATCATTTGCATTAAGAATACGCAAACGTTCTGATATGAAAAATATGTATACAAGTTCTGTGCACTTTAGCATGTAAAACAATATATTGTTATAGCAGATCATAAATATGTGTATATGGTACTAATAATGATTCTGAAAATTATTTTTACCTCGTGGTAACTTTAAAAATAATGTTTGAGAGATTTTCATACATGGCATAAGTTAATAATATTAACAGCAATTTTACAATTATTGTTAAAGATTAGCATGAATATAATGTTCAAGTTACGGAACACCATCATACCTTTGTGAAAAATTAAGCTAGGAATGAGCCAAAGGTACCAAAATGATTCTCAATTTCATATCTAAATAACCTTGTGTTATTATATATAGAAACTTCAAGTCATTTTGTTATTCGATTTTTTATAATTTTGATCAAAATATGGCAAACTTGATATTTTAGTTTCGAGAGACGCATATATTACTCTCAGTGACATTTGTACTGAATGAATAATGATAGTATACAAGCCAAATTTTAAAGATTTACTTAAAGCAAAACTGTAAAGATTTTGAGAACTGCTTTAATGTTTCAAATATGATATACAAGTATGTAAGTTATTTTTTAAAAGAAATTGCAGGGATTTTAAATACTCTAAAAAAACTATGATTTAACTTTTTGGCTTCTAACTATTATATAACTTTAACATCTACATTTCTATAATCTTACTAGATTCGCAGTTTATAGTTCGTTGCTTTTGAAAACACACGCGTAAAACAGTTACATATTACTGAAGGCTTATAAACACCTATGTACTTACATTTACTTAAAAACGTACTTACTTATAAACATACGTACTTACTTACCTATAAACACTTACGTACTTGTATTATTTTTAGCTTGGAAACACCCAGAATGGTTATGAATTATTTTCGGCTATGAAACATACCGTTACGCCTATTGTATTATTTCGGTTTGTTAACATACCCGTAGAACATGTAACTTTTTCGGCTTTGACACACAGCCGTAAGGCAGGGAGTATCCGTAACCAAAATTAACAAGAATCGGAACTGCAAATTTTTGCCCGAACCGAAACCGGCACCTGGTATTATCAATTAGCCATGTCATTACCCAATCCTCCGTGAGGTAATGATTGACGCTATAAATACAAAATTTTCGGAACAAAAATATGAAATCTTAGCATTTTTATAATAGTTTTACCTACTGCTACAGTGCTTTCTGTATATTTTTCGAGTAGCTGAATACGATGAGTACAATAATTATACATACGTCGAAAGCAGCGCTTCGGCAAGTAAAACGGCTTACAACATAAATGTTTTTCTTACTATTAACATTTTTCTTGTATGTTGCTATTTTATAAATTTCGCATATTTCCACGTACAGTTACTTCTGTCAGTATTTCGAAAATTTTAGAATTAACATGCGTATAATGTCGCGTGTCGCTTGGAAATAACTTAAAAACATATTTGTAGCTGTCACAACATTAGCAGTTTTGATACTGCCTCATGCGCACCACTTAGCAAGTAGAAACTATCTTTCAAAACTTATGATACAAGTTACTAGTACTCTTAATGTGTACTGCGGCGGTATTGTTGCCTTTCTGTGCCTTTAAAGAAGGCTTAGGAAGAGAAGCTCAAGCTGGAACTGAAGACAGGCAATGCATGCAGACTAAATTACAAACGGGTCGAGCCGAAATGTTTCAGATCCGGGCTGGGTTGCTGCTAATCCGATTTTCAACAGGCCGGGTGAGGCCAAAAAATTTCCGTTACTTCTCACGCTAGTTAAAGATTAGTACACACTTTGATACCCTTGGATTTGTTTTAACAATCTTCTTTTGGGGCCACTTCATATATGCGTTAGTAGTATAGGGGGAGCTTTAGGATCACAGAGCCAAGAGTGTGGAGCGTGGAGCTGGGATTTGGCCTTGAAGTGGCGTTTTACCAGTATGGTGTAATAAGCGTGAGTATTGAAGCGTGTTGTGTATGTGCCTATTAGTGTGTGCATCGAAGCGTGTATGTTGTATATTTATAGTAGCGAGGAGTGAGGATCGGCGCATCAGAGTATGACCTTGACACTGTGTACTGCGTGTGGTAATTAGTGTGGTCATTGAAGCTTGTATGTAGTTCATAGTTGCGAACAATTCTGGTAAGTGTTTACTGTTAAGTATGTCACGCCCCATCAAACATGCTAACTGTCCCGCTTTTGCAGTCACAACGAAACATAATCATTATCAATGCATAGCATTTTATAACTTATTTCGGTTACACAAACATAACTCGTTTATTTTTTAAACTGGCATAATTATTCACTCCCTAGGGACATAACATTACACTTCGTGATCTGTATTATCCGAAAGTAAACCAAGCGTAAATTAACGCACTATTAGGTATCATGTTTTTTAAAGTTCGATACTTATAACCTCACTCCCTCCTCTAACCATAAGTTTTGTAAATATATTTTGCTATTATAATATAAGTTGCGCAGCCCTAGTTAACACTTCAACTAAACATCAGCTAAAGAAATTTTTTAAATTTTTAACAGTATATTATTGTTTGTTTTATTAAGGTTATAGTTCTATTGAACTGCATTAGATAGCTCCTAGGTAGTGAACCTTTACCTTTTGGAAGCGAATCTACTGATGCGTAACGGTTTAAGCATTTAAGCTACTCGAAGAGTAACCTCACGAGCTTGCGCCCGTGGGACCAACTCCCTTTTAAGAATCCCCAACCTATCCTGATACCTCAGGTGTGTAGCACGAAAATTTTCATTTTACCTAACCTCTAAATTAGACAGTATCAAACTTCCCATATGTACGATGTGTGGCTAACAAACAGCTGTAGCTGTAATATCTGTATATTCTTCCCACAAAAAAGATACTTGCACTGATTTTGTCATAACTGATGGAACATAAAATGCTACTGATATGTTGTAATATTTCTAATCTCTAATTCTACCATATTATAGTCTAACTTTTTATCCCTTTGGAAAGAAGATGGTGATGTGAAGGTATCGACAAAGGGACTGTCAAAAGTTACGAACAAATTCGACAAGGACGTATTTGTAGGGGTTCTGGACACGAAAAAGAAAGAGGGCGGAGTTAATCACGGATTTCGAATGAAGGGAAATGAATTGATGCAATATTACCAGAAGCGGGATAGTTTGACTTATTTTATCCAAAACGCATTGTGACGAATGATGGAATAAGTACAAAACCAATATTAATGTAGTAATTGGATGTAGAAGTGGACAATTTATTGGTTTCATCAATGCAAATAGTTTGTAATATAATTTATGAGTGTATTGTACTTATTAGGCACAGGTGGAAAATGTATGTGTGAATAATGACTATGAGGATACAGTATTATGGCAGAGATTGAAACTAGAAATAGTATAAATGGTATTATATATGTATTGTATGTATTAGCCAAAAGTGCTTGATGTATATATGATATATGTAAAAGCAATGATGGTTCTGCATATAGTTTCAGGTCAAAAAGATATAATTGGAAATGGTAAAGGAGGTTGATGATAGTAATGAGGTTTTGACAAGCTGTATATACTGTTGTGTTTTGTACAATAAATTACTATATGTAGAAGTATGGTAGTTATGGGCGAATAGGAAAAGAAGTAAAACAACATTGTGAGATACTAGACACGCGAACCTAGCTTCAGCACAGCTTACGACAATATTTCCTTTCCAGGTATAACGAGTGCTTAGTATCCCGGAATTACTTATTGTTGAGTTCTGTTTAGTATATATACAGTTAACAGAATTGAAATATCATGTTTACGTGGTCTGTAAATGAGCTGTCTCCGCACACTAATTACCACACACGCCCCATGCAGTTTCAGGACCAAATCCCAGCTCCACGCTCCACACTCTTGGCTCTGTGATCCTACAGCTCCCCCTATACTACTTGCGTTTTATCTTTATATCGCCTGTACCCATTGTATCGACCGTGCCGTTACACGATTACACGTATGGGCCGGACTGGGCCGAAGTTTTGCAGCTCCTGGCAGGGCCGACTTCGATTTCCAGCGGGCCGAGCCAAAAAATTTAGTTCCATTCTCACTTCTATTAGACAATTCCCAGAAACGTGAGATGCTAGCAAATGCTAAAACTTGCGGTCTCACAAGTATATGAGAATAATTAATTGATAAAGGCACATGGCAGTATTTAGCTGTCACAAAAAACTGTGCAGGAATCGTGGCTGTCATTTATATAACGGCGTTAAACTTCGCAGTACTTCAAAAATTATAAACATCTAAGTGTTTGATTGACTAACATCATCTCTGTGTGCCCTATATGGTTTAGCAAATGTTGAGGAATGTGTTGGGAAATTAAAATAGCTTATCAAACGTGCCTGAGTGAACATAAACACAAAATATAATTCGTTTTTATGTTATGCAAGAGCGCCTAGAATATTGATGAGCTTTTGGTTTAGCTTGTCAACTAGCTTTGAGTATGGAATGAAAAGCTTAGTAAACATTTGCCATGCAGATAACCAAAAGACATGAAACCGGAACTTGAATCCGGAACTTGAAAAATTAAAACAACCGGAACCCGAATGTTGCAAGAACCGGAAACAGAATTCCGCTTACCCCTTGGCTCCCAGATATAATTTTAGTAGTTCGAACACATTATAGCGACGTTCACAAAATATTTGGGTTTTCGTATCAATACATATAATTATTCAATTATTACAAGCACCACAAGTCGAAGAAGGTGACAACATACAATGCAAATGTATACTACATATACATGCGTAAGAAAACTGGCCAGATATGCAATAGTATCTTAAACAAAAAACACGAGTGAACGTCAAACAAACAGGGTAATATGTGCCATAATTATACACACCAGAGATGGAGGCGGGTCACCATTTTGTGAACCGGTGACCCTCAGACACGGTCATGATACTAAGCCGGTCAACATAGTAACCCAGTCATCCGCTTGCGGTAGTGACCTAGGGGCAAGTCTGATTTCCAAAGCAACCAATATATAATTTGCGAATTCGTAAAACAAATGGCTGTGGAAAACAGTTTAACATCTGCTTGGCAGACCCCCATTACATACGGCTTCTATTATGTCTTCAGTAGTACTTTAGCAAGAGACTACATTCCTGGACAAAAATAGGTATTGAATAAGATGTAAGCCACTGTGTTTGCATGTATCTTGAAAGTCGCTTTGTCATCTTTTGAACTCGCGCGTACGCTAATTGCAGTCGGCTTGGAAGTACGAGCATACGAAACGGAAGTAAAACGTAACACATGCTGCTTGCCTGATGTTTAAATTCTGTTTACGGGTTGCTCACCATAATCAACAAAACAGGCCATTACCCTTCTCTCCCTCACTTCTACAAATCTTTTGGTGAGAATTTACAGCAATCGTGGTCGCAGTGTTGTTGCTGTGAGCCAGAGTTTCCAAAGTGTCTTGGTGGAGCATATGACAAGATACGGATCAAAGCAAAAAAGCTGTTATTTTCTGAATACAGTGCACATAAAAGAGTGCTTTCGGCTTCCGAATCATGCCGGGTCAGCACAGGGTCACTCACCGTGACCCGGTTCCATATCTGATACACCCATCCATACATAGGTAGAATGAAGTGAAGCCTTGTAAACTGTATTACGCTAGATATTACATTGCAAGACCAAAAGCTAAACAAAACACTTACCAGCGCTGGCTAAAGTACCTTTCGAATCTAAAATAAAACAAAAATTCCTTGCACGTCACTCTCACTGCACCAATAGAGTTACAAATAAAATATTGGGATTACCGGCGACAGTAAAGATAATTTATTATTGAAATGCATAGAAAAACAAAACTGCGTCAGACCAATAATCAATACATTAGCCCATCTTCATCCTAATATAAATCCATCAAGTTAGCAAAAACTCCTTTATCAGTCGTTTTCCGTTACAATATGACATATCACGCAGCGACTTTACACCATAATGATGCCCGTTAACAGTGAGTGAAGTTCTTGACATTTAAATATTAAGCACTTCGCTATTATACCAAATCAATTAATTATGTAATACTTGCAGATAGTTGCCCGGCTTGCGGAAAAACACAGGACGTTTTTCCAAAAATAGAGCACAATAATAAATTGGACATATGCACGCAAGATATCGCTAAACCAACAAACCCTATTTTTAGTCACTCAAAAAGAAACCTATTGGTCTATTACGTTTGATTACCCTAATTAGGGAAAGAGCGTGTTCAGCCTTGCAGTTTTAGGCTGTCCTTAACTCTGAAATTTTAGCCTTTGATTCCGCCAAACTCGATGCCCCTAGCATTTTATTTTTCTAAAATTGATTACTAATAGTCAGAAAAATGATTGTCTATTTGAAACGTAATTCTTATATTAATATTTTGATTAATCATGTGACAAATGGTTGTAAATTTAATTGTTGAAGCTGAATAATAGACAGTAGTATAGTTAATTATTTATGTAGCATAGAGATATTGCTTATCATTTATTGTCGCGGTGCCAGGCGATTTATTAACCAATTTAACGATTCAAATTTAAACACCCTGATATGATATCATTTATTGTCGTAGTATCAGGCTATTTGTTGACAACTTTAGCGATTCAAATTGAAACACACTGATTTTAGAAGCCACGTGGTTAAGGCGGGTGTCGCTCACCAAATATTACTTCCCATTAGGTAAGTACATCAACAAACGTCATTGCCTCCTGGTACAATTTGCTGCGATTGGAGATACTAGGAATATGAGTATAACTAAGAACACAGTCCGAAACCTCTGAGAACACAGACGATGCTGTCACAAATTTGGAAATCGCGCAAAAGAATACTACAACTCTGCTATTGTAATGATCAGTTAATACACTTTGGACATTCTTTTAAACATTCCCGCCGCTTGGCATACAATTGAAAAAATTCAGTAAACATTGGAAATCGATTAAATCGTTTCCAAATTTTGCAGAGGTGGGGAAATGCATAGGTTGTAGGAAAATATTAAATATCAGTGAATCAATTGAAGGAATTCAGCCCCAAGTTATTTTTCATTTTTCTCTTACATCTGGTATAAAGCGAGTGACCCTGGTTTGTGCTGCATAGCAATAATTTACTTCCAGCTGGTTAAACCATCCCGATACATAAATGACTGTATTTCAATCGAAAATCCTAACCAAAAGCTAAAAATCTGATTACATAGAAATCATAGGAAAACTTGTTTTAACCTTAATACGAGATGTGTTTTAGGATTAAGAATGCTGAATTTAAAAAAAAAATTTTGTGATATAAAAACATCTATAAAAACGTTAAAAGTGCTGCACTTTGCGGATGTCTTGAAATAATTTCTTAAAACATGGTAAAAAGGTAGAAAAATAAGCACAGAGAGCAAAGAGAAACGAATGCCAAATGCTATCACATACGAGTCATTTTAAATACAAAGGACGTAAATGATTTAAACACAAGAAAAGTTTTTAAAAAGATGGAGGAAACACGTTTAACTCCATGCAAAAATATACAACATGATCAGGCACGATAAATTTAAAAAATAACACTGCGGATTTTCGTTATGAAGGATTAAAGTAATATACGCCATTTGCTCAGTGTCTATGTTAGGGCCAATTGCAATCAGAAGCGTTTGCGTTAAAATAGTACAGTTTAGCATAACACATACATCACTGTATGTTAATCATAATCAAAATAATGTCGAAAATTTTCAATTCAAAATCGTGGCTTAGTAATCTAATCCGTAGTTTCGACGACGTAGGGAAAATATCAATGAAAGACTAACAACCTAAAAATGTATACACGAATACCCAAAAGTTAGCCTAAATCATCCACAAGTTATAGTAACAACAGCAATATCTAATCGATGCTGACACAAAATTAGCTGTTTTGCTCTCTTGTGCATTTGCCAGTGGACTACTGGCGATTATTTACCGACTGTTAAACAAACACATTTAACCCTCTTTATTCTGAATTTTTGAAATTGACGAAAATTATTTTGCAGTGCAGTGGCATAAGTCGAACATAAACTAACACATTATGCAGCGAAATCCCGAAGCCAGCTCATCTTCTGGCCCAGGGTCAACAGTTGTTCCTGGACAACCTCAGGTAATCAAGAAGCACAGTTGCACAAAATTTAATCACGTCCTTCCCAAAGGTGAATTAATATAAGTGTAATGGGTATCGTAAAAAATTGGTCAAAATATAAAAACAACATAAGTATTTATAGTAATATTAAATCTTTCATTATCTTAGCTTGACAAATTGCAACACACTATTCTGCGTTCACCTACTGTTTCAATATTAACCCTAAATAGTGTTTACATTTACCATTACAACATGTAACGCTACACCAACAGATCGTAACTACAATGCTCTATTATGTGAGTATCACTAAACTAGCAGCTATTACACTTTACAGTAATTTTGGTAAGAATTACACGATTGTTTGTAACCAACTGATTATAAAAACGATCTGAAAACTACACTCAAATGAAAACGGTAAACTTAACGCTATACAATCGTCAAAACGAACTTCGTTGAACCATGGCATGAAAATGCTCATGTTCAGTGTCATTAGCCTATTTATGATAAAAGCGATAAAAGCAGTTGCGATGTTTATAGAGACAAAAGCTTGTTATATTAAACACATTTACATATGGTATCCAGGCTTGTTTTTAATTCCGAACATCAACACTTCTCTTGTTTTAAGTAAATTCCGGAAAATGTCTAATCTTGTCAAACCGTATAAAAGGCAACAGCCGTGCAGCGCTTGCTATTCGGTCAAATTTTGCATCCGGTTCTGTAGCTGTCGACAGCGACGACCTACCCCAGAATTCATCAAACTCGTTGCCACATTGCACTGAAATTCTCGCAGGCGCACAACGTCTTTCTGTCCTATGTATTTGTTCACTTTGACGTTTGTAAAGAATCCAAGCATTTAATATCGCGATGTTGAGACAAAAGATAACTAGCTTTATGTCGGTTTTTGTTCCAAGCCGAATTCTACACAATCCCATTAGAAAGCCAGCCTTATCTATTGCACACATATAGAAATTCTACTATTGCACAATCATCGGACGAGGTACCACCACGTGTTGCTTTTCAAACACTGACCAAAGACGCCACGGTTCAGCTAACTCGCTTCCAATGTGCATTTATACTATATTAACAACCTTTGTCACGTCAGTTAACCACAATTATGCTGGAATTGGCATTCACAACTGAGTAGAAGGCTACTGTATTGAATGTACCGAAAAACTATACAGAACGATGTAAATGTCATGAAATCATTATATAAGCAAACAACAGAAGTCGTGAATCGGGTTTGTTGACCCTAAACACACTGAAAACCACTGCCAATGCATGAAATATTCGTGCTGGTCTCGAAATAACCAAGCCACAGTATTTAGCGTACCGAAAAATCTGTATGAAAATATTGTTGATGCGCTGCAAATAGTACATAACCAAACAAATGATGACAGACTACATTGTACAAATCGAGTACATTATGCATACAGCTCTTGAAATTCCTGAAACGGTATAATATGACAAATTGGATTCAAGATAGCGAAACTATCGTATTTAGCGAGCTTGATAACGTAAAACACACAATGTAGCAAGGTAAATATGTTGAAATAATCGATATTTGCAGCAACGTGTCGACAATGGCCCTCAGCGGCCCAAAGGGTATCCCACAAAAAGTGATGTTCAGATTGTAGTTGTAGATCTCAATAACTGATTTCGACCACGCTTCGGTACACCCATGACCAGATATGGCAGTCTTTAAATCCAGTTATTGCCCATTTTGACGCGGAACATGGGGCCCGAACCCTTAGCGTCGAACTAAAATGCACATTGTCATCTCATCTTATCGAAATACCTCCACATAAGGATGAGTTACACGAACAGACAAAAAACATCTAATGCTGCATAAGCCATAAGGCGAAATAAATATGTACTTATTGGAATGTATGTTAACTATAGTGTTTGCCCGCGATGCGTTAAGTATAGCGTTTACTATAAACCGGCTTACAATTAATATTATCTATGTAGCTTTTGCCCGAGAAGTTCCGATAAGTCACCCATTGATAATGTTATATTAAAAATCAAAAATGCTATCAGAAACAAGGGTGATGATAGCTTGAAAAGATAAATACGTGACAAAAACATTCTTTGAAGAAAGAATTAAAAAAACACCAGCAGTATAAAGCAGTGGCATAACCATGCAAGACACAGAAAAAGATGGGGTATCACAGCCAGGAGTTGATATTAAACAATGTCGGAAAAACGTGGCATTCCAAATTACAAACAACGTCGTGCTGCTTAACTCAACCTGGTTCTAGCATAAAATATGCTGGATTGTATAATGTCGGTAGTGTGCGATAGAGCTGAAAATTGTAGTCATCATCTTCGATATTGCATTTTTGAGAAGGTGCCTGCCTCTCCATACCACACGGGGAACCGTTTTGCCGAATACAGCGATCCCCCAGTAAAAAACGTTGAGTTGATTCCTGTTGATATTCATCGTTAGCAAATGCGAAAGCTGCTGTGTCTACATCGGTGCAACCATATTCGATTTCGCGTAATGACGCTGGCGCTACTTTAACATACGTCGCGGAAACGCTGCAGTCGGAGTTACTGGAATCCGCAGATTTAATCTTTACGGCGCCGATGCACTTATTATCGCCGTCGCTGCCCAGTATGGGTGACATGGTTGATTTCGGAGATGAAGAATCGCCCTCAGGAACGAAATGCAGATTACTGCTTCGCACTTTATGAACTGGATAGCGAGACTTCTTTTCCTGTAGACTACTACGTTGTTTAGATAGCTGACGAGGAAAAGGTCCAGGTGAATCTTGTTCCTGCTGCTCTCCGGTGAGTTTTGACAAATTTACGCCGCCAGCAAGTGTACTCAGCGCCGACGACAATAGTGACATAGTATTGCCTGTGGGTATGTAACAGCAGTATTATTCCAATTTAGTATGTTTCTGGGCTGTGTTCAATAGTACATATACATAGTCTAGTTTCTCCTCAAAGGATCCAATCCTCAAACAGCAAGATTCAGTTAAAAATTCACAACTATCATTAGATCAGTATTCTAACTTCTTCTAACCATATCCTGGTCAAACATCCGTGTCAAACATACGTGATTCATTCACATCAAACAGTTTTTTAGTCCTACAGAGAATCGAGTTGACAGCTAATTTAAAATCCTAAAGCGACATTTCCGAAACCAGCGAAATACCGTACTCATTAAAAATTAGTGTTTGTTCGATGGATGTTCTCTCAAAAAATTTTAATTTTGTTTAAAAGATTTACGAATTTTCCGTCAGACCTTCTCGAAATTTCATGTCAATTTTATTAATTTGTTCGAGAGCTGTTCCAAGCTTTGGTATCCAATAATCGGTAGTTCGAAACTCGACAGTCAGTTTAATGAGTACTGCAAATTGTTTTATCCGCGGAAAAGTTTGACGTTACTCAGCAACTGAAGTCCACAAACATTCTGTTTGTACGAAAGGCCTAACAAACAATATAATCTGGTGCTGCCGATGCTGCAGTACAGCCCACTTGCCGATTGTAAACTGTAATTATATATCTGTGGATCAATTCGCGAGTGAATTATTATAATCAATTATATTATAAGGGTCGTCGTATAGCGGCAAAATTCCTGGACCTCAGTCTGCAACGTAATGTAATACACCTCTTCGTTTTTTTGGTAGAGACTTAACATTTCCAGTAGCGTAAAGATGTACTGTATTAATTGATATCTCTCAACGAGGCTGAAACGAAGCGAGGTAGGTTTCATTTATAATTTGTCATTTTGTGTAATCACAAAGGCTGGTGTTTGATGTATATGCCTCTCTAAAACCTCTAGAATCCTGACCTCATTGAAAACCCTCTAACTTCGTCACCCAAAGAAGACAACTGAAAATGCATGAACAATAATTCGTGTTGGTTTCTAGATAACCAAGCAGTCGTATTTCGCAGTCGTATTTCGGAAAATCTATGTAACTTAATGAACTGCGCGCAATACGTAAACAAACAAATGAAAACATAATTATACATATTGGAAACCGGGTTCGTCGACCGTAAAACTATTGAAATCCAATAAAAATGCATAATATAGGAAGTGGTAATACAGTAATGAAGTGGTAGACTTAGTTAGCGGTCTCCGTATTTCGATGCGAAGCCTGTATCGCGAGATATAAGCGGCGAAACACTGATACCCACATGGCCAGGTTTGGCAACGAACCTTGAAAACATGTTGTTACTTTGACGCGGAAGATCGGGTCGGACTCGGAACTGTTAGCATTCAACTAAAGAGCACATCGTTACCAGTTTTGCTACCCAACCAAAAATTTATCGAAATCCATCCAGCCGAATATAAGTTATCTGATGACAGCGACAGACAAAAAAAATTTTCACAATTTTCCTCCTCACTGGAAACTGCGCTCATTTCGCTTCGAATCGTTTGAATAATAGCTGCACATGTGCAGCGACCAGCTATTGTCACCACTGAGGATTATATATATAACGGACGTGACGCTGCTGCATTACGCACTTCCACAACATAATGCCCATACGACCCCAGCTATCGTAACCTCCAGGGCGGACCTAATGGGTTTAATTTTTTTCGGGTCAATCCCAAAAGACTACGGAGCTTAGCAAGCCGCAGGAGCGCTTCACAGGATGTGTTCTGATCCTGCCGGACGGGTTGCGCACGTAGCCTAAGCGGTACTACCTTTGAGGTCCCTAAGGAGGTTGGCTCCGTTACCTACTCTCAGGCCAAAGAGACCATACCACTATTCCCTATCATCGTTCCACCTGAAAGTGTGTTTTGAATAAACTTTCCTATCGATTGATTTTCTATCCTTTCCTGATCGATTAATATTTTATTTAGCCAGTGGCCCCCATTGGGGCTGCCAAATCCCTAGACGTTTAACGTCGGATTGTGGTTTGACGTTCGGCGAGTTTGTTCTAGGGTAGAAATTTTCTTTCCTTACGTCGCACGAGTCGTACTCACTTCACTAACACAAATATAGGAATCGGCGAGTCACACTAAGGTATGCATCTTCTGTGCGTGTGTCAAACCTGAACGTGGGTCGTCAATAGGAGTGACGGATTTCAAACCCCTTCAGTACATATCGCTACTAGGGTATGTAAAACACAACATGATTGGGTTTGAGTATTTATTGATAAGTCACAACCATCATTTACAGACAGGAGTATACTGTACGGGAAAAATACGATAGATACAAAGTCAATGGCACGGTATACCATCGAGAAATTGGACACGGCAACGCATGCGAAGTCATCGCCTTTTTCGTGGAACTCTCACAGCTGGTTCACATCACGGCTTGAATCACTAGACCCTTCTTATGCAAGCTGCGCTTACCTTACTCACACAAACGGGGACGGGCCGAAAGGGAGCACATGTAACACGAAACGATGATCAGTTAACTATCGAGAGGCGCCATTCGAATAACTACTCGCTCGGTACTGCTATTACTAGGGTACTCCGGCTAGACAATAGGTTCAGGTAAACCTAAAGGCGGCAAAATAGTACAATGGACAAATTCGGAAATATCGGTCGAAGCGTACACAACAGTGATCTTGGTGTTTTCTGATATTGATAATTCTAATCAACAGCTATGGTACACGATAGATAGATATGCTAACAAAAACGGTGAAAGGGTTAAGATACGGCAAGTTATAATAAATCAACAACGGTTACAATCGAGTAAACATTATGGGTACGAAATAAGACAAAATATACATCAACATGGATACAAGTTAGTAAGTTTACGATGGGTACGACTCCTAAATTCGGGTGCGACAACAGCGTAACTTTTTTGGCCACTGCCATCAAATTTACCAACTCTGGTAAATTTGCTATTTTCATTGAGGCAGCAGCATATCGGAGCTTCGCGACTCCGATAGCTTTCGTGCTGCATTGATGAAAGCCACCTATGTACAGGGGAAAGAGAAACTCAGAAATATGACAAAAATATATGCTAAAGCTAAACCAAAACCTACTTATGAAACTGTATATACTGCGAAGAAATCTATGAAATCTTTGTAGACCATGAGCGGCTTTAGCGCTGCTCGGTTCCACAATTTTTGAAAGGGCCACGCCATTAAAAATCGTCAAAATTCCAGGAAGGAAATTTGAGTTATTAACCTTTTATAGTTTTAGGTAGGGGCGGACCTCCGTTGGGCCCGGTTTGTGATTTCGACACGATATTGTCGACTTTCAAGGTTGGATTCGATAGAGGATATACCTACGAAGAAACGGCCAAAGCTTCGACAAAATTCTTGGAGGGAATTTTAAAATATTCCAAATTTACTTTTTCGGTGGGGGCACGCCCCTTCAGGGTCGTCGGGTTTGGGATTCCGACATGATAATCAAAACTTTTATGAGTTAACTCAACAGCTGGGCTCCTTACGGAGGTCCGGGTAAAATTGCAGTCGAATTCCTGGAGTAGATCTTGAGAAATATTAAATTTTTACTCAGAGCGAGCTATCTCACTCTTGCGACACTAGATTAACAAATTCGGTTGCGGCTCAGTTACATCTTGGGCTCGGTTTTAGAAGCATCGGTTGCTACTAACATGCTAACAAAATCTCAGCCAAATAGCTGGGAGGAACAGCGGGTCAGGTAAATTTTATCGCTCACAAGTGGCTGTTGATAACTATTCCGATCACGATTTGGCAACGATATCTTTTCCTAAACTAAATAGTAAATTCTCCTAATGATACTGAATTCGAATTTATCGAACAAAGCCAAGGACGGTACGGAGCCTTATTCCGAATATTTATGGAGGAAAATGTTGTTTAAACTCGGCCGGCTCAAATGTCCAATTTGGACTACTAGCTCTACTCAAAAATCATATAAAATACATCTACACGTGGGTGTCGCGTTTATTTGTGTCTCAACTCATCGACCGAGAGAGGTTTGGTAGGACTTCGACTATTTAGCAGAAACACATGAGGGGCTAACTGTGAATGAGGATCTGCGGGACAAGCTAGGACGGGCAAGGCTATCATGTAAACAAAAGTATGGACTGGGAGTCCATGGAGGCTTAACATTTCAACTAGTCAAAACAAACTCTCGGCTCTAATAACTTTAATACTCTCCGGACTTATCCTATCTATCGTCTGCCTTACTTATGTACTAATCTAAGCCTCCCTGTCCACACTTACATACTCGGATCCGTTCGGTCGACGTCTATAGCTCGTCCATCCATTCGCAAAACCGAAACAAAAAGGTAAGAGAAATTTGTTAAGTCGTCGAGTGAAATCACAAGTAATGTCGAAGAACTGCATAGCCGGTCTACAGACCGACCGCACCCCGCGCCGTCGAAGTCAAACAACATGGATTAGTCAAAAATCATTCAGTCACCTACTGGTACCTTTTCTTCCTCCCTATGGATCGCCTCGTTCTCCTATTTCGTTGTATATCGGTGTGCTGCCGCGTCTGTTCTGCAAAATGGGTTACTACACGGACATGGACTATTTCCCGAGGTACTTTTCAGGGGTAATTTTGCACCAGAGTCGCCGTTGGTTACAAGAGCGGTTTCGGCGAAGTTGACCTGAGTGTGTGCTTCTTCCACGCTTTTAATAGCGGCGACACTCTCAGCCCTAGTGCTGGGCGCCTTATGCGCAAATGTTGCTGTACGTCGCAAATCCAAGTCAGGGGACAAACTATCGGAACGCTCCGGTTCCTTGTGGGGTCCTCTATTGCCATTTGCCATGCAGACCGAGGTCGGGTCCTCATAACGCTTCGCTGATTGTACCATAGCATCGTATGTGGCAAACACGTGGCATTTGACATGCCTCCTAAGGTCGGACTTAAGTCCTCGAGTAAATAAATTCTTCAAAACATTGTCTCGCTGTTCACGAGTATCCTGGGGTATCGCTAAGGATATATCTCGTTTCAACCTATAGCTAAACACGGCGACGGGTTCGTCATTTCCTTAACGCCGGCCACACAGCCTTTCGAGCGCACAGTTTTCTGCAAAACTCGGAGTAAACGTTTTATTCATTGCTACACAAATGGCGCTGTAATCAATTTTGGCATCTTTGGTAATTCCGTCATATACTTACAGGGCCCAGTTAGTCAGCACTAAATGTAAGCATTTAATACGCTGTGTGTGACCCCATCCATTAACGTATGCAATGCGATTGTATGTTCTCAGCCAACTATCGAAGGCTGGACCTCCCGGTTTACCAAAACACTTAGCTATATCCCTAATAGGGATCAACGGAGCATGCGGGGAAGTCCATTCATTGAGTTTGTGAAGCAGATCTTAATGTGCTGCCTTCGCAGTGCAGTGGGCATAGTTGGGAGTGATGCGGATCCTCAACGCTAGTTGGATTTTCAATAAGGTCGGCGCTTTCAGGCTTATCCACAGGTTTCTTCACTTGTGTTCTAGTTCGGTACGGCGCGGTACAACGGTAACCCGGGCAGCGATATTTCTCAGCTTTCTTTGTGCAGGCTACTTGTAAGGGTCGAGGCGACGATTGACGGTGTTCTTCAGATTACCACGATAAGTCATCACCAACGAGTTGAAAAGGCGTTAATGACCACGGGATCACAGCCAACACTATTGGCCAAAACTAATAGTTCCAATACGGCCAGTATCCCGATTAATCAATGCCGATGAGTCCGATATAGCCAATATCCCAATTCTTTAATACTGATTGTTCTTGCAAGACCACCAATAGCCCAACTAACTAATGGTATTGTTGCCAGCGAGACTGATAACCGTTTTAATATCAATAATACCAGTACGACCAATAACCCGCTTTATTAACTAACAATACTTCCCAGTCGAGAATCCAACAACCCGATTATTCAATACAAATAGTTCCAAATGTCACCAGTTCTCAATGTCTATCAATTGATCGACGTTGGGTGCCACGAGTTAAGAGTATAGTGATAGACAAGTATTAACTAATTAAACGTTTAGGAGATATTAATCCTGACTTTGTGCCCGTTGAGAAAGTACCTCAGTACCGAGTATCTGCTTTCCATGGTCGGATCGTACCGGATATACGCCGATGAACACTTATATACATATGGGCAACAATACATCAAGGTTAACAACAATATCAATGAACAGTAATATACATATATACCAATTCATAAAGATACAAATGCTCCGAAAGGTACCATCCTTGCCAAGCACTTCAACTTTTACCTACTGATTCGTACAAATTATACATTTATATATACAGCTTCCTAATAGGTTACTTCATAGTTATGCGAGAGGTCACTATTTCCGATTACCTGAAAAAACAAGCTAAATTTAGCTAACTGCATACGGGGAACGAAATAAATTTAATCTCATGGCATGGCTCCCAATTGTGCAACGGACGTGACGCTGCTGCATTACGCACTTCCACAACGTAATGTCCATATCACCCTGGCTATCGTAATCTCGAGGGCGGACCTAATGGGTTCAATTTTTTTCTTTTTTCGGGTAAATCCCAAGAGACCACGGAGCTTAGCAAGCCGCAGGAGTGCTTCACAGGATGTGTTCTGATCCTGCCAGACGGGTTGCGCAAGTAGCTTAAGCGTTACTACCTTTGAGGTCCCTATCATCGTTCCAAATGGAAGTGTGTTTTGAACAAATTTTCCTATCGATTGATTTTCTAGAGTTTTCTGAACGATTAATATTTTATTTCGCCAGTTTACAAACCGACCGCACGCTGCACTGTCGAAGTCAAACTGAACGCTGTAGAGCTCGGGTGGCTCTGTTTAAAGTGTCAGTTTCCAGCAATTAAAATGAGTTATGGCGTCGTTAAAATTTTAATAAAAGTGCTGGGTCAGCACTTTTGGGACGATTTGACCCCAACTTTTGAGCTGAAGAGTAAACTCTCTTATCAGCTTCAATTTTTATTGATTTTGGACCATTTTATTGTCCAATTCCTATATATATAATTAAGGTGACTTACGACCGTTCTATATAAAAGTTTTATAAATTAATACAAACTTTTTAGAAACTTTCAATAAATTTCATCTAAACTCAATGTTTAATCAGTAGATATAACAAGATGAATTCTTCGTGGAATCCATAGCGCGTGCTTTAGTTTATTTTCGGTTCCGAAGTGACCGTTATTTTACAGGTTATATTATAAACCCCTATACTTTCCACTTTGTAGTACTTTATAATTTTAAAGTTTGAATTTTCAAACTAAATTTTTACATAAAACTTATATTCACTTTATATAAACTGCCAGCTTTAATATTAGCGATATACAAAATGAAAGAGTCAAGTCTATTTGCTTAAAGTATCAAAATCCGGTGGTTCTGCCACATTAAAGCTACGAATTTGATATTAAATCCATATGAAAGTTTGTTTACTGATAAGAAACTGTGGCCAATATCAATTTCATATTAACTTTATTTAAAGTTAATATAAACTTGCTATCAAAGCTTAAATACAAAACGGTTTGCTTAATAAATATAAAAGAAATTAGCATGGCGTTGACGGCAAATTATAAATACAAACTCCATTCAAAGACCTGAAACTAAAGTTAGTACAACCGTATTCAGAGCTTACCACAATTTCAATATTAACTAGCTTATTGTCTTAATAAATATATATATAAATAAATTTCCTATTAAACTGTATATATTTATTTCATAGAAACTGATATATATATATATATATATAGACCAGGGAGTAACCGGAATTCCGGTTCCGGCGAAAATCGTGTTCCGGTTCCGGCAAAGGGCAAAAACCATACCGGAACCGGAATTCCGGTTTAAAAATTTTGTTTGAAATTTTCTATGTTTTTGCTTCATCCTGTAATCCAAACATATGTAATATATCTTACACAATGATCAAGCTCCAATACAACCAAGCAAAAGAAAAGATTGACTAACCAATTTGCCGTGTGAAACGTAAGTAGGGCACATAATTTGAGCAGGAATTTTTCATAATAACCTGCAGGAGTTTGTTAAATCAAAGCCGGGTCGATGCTTGTAGCAGCTATTTTACACATCCAGAAGTCTGTGGAATACGTTTGAATTAAACCGGCCCAACTCGGTAACAGAGTATGGCTTACGCAGAAGTACTTAGGATATGCTTGGCTAACATAAATTGCGTCAAGCACCCGCCAGTGCGCTTGTAAACTTGGTAAATCAGTCTAAATTGAAGTAAACTAACGTTATCTGCAACGCAGCTAGAAACTGCTTTCTTGACAATGACTGTATTTATTGAAACTGTGCGAGCAGCATCACAGTGTGTCTCATTTATAGCATTCTGATCAGAAAGTTATCATCATTATAATCTAACTGACGGGCACTGTTTGTCCAACGCTAGCCTAAACAATGTCTCTGACCACTGATCAGAAAATTACTTTCTATCTATTATTTTATCTTAGAATCATATAAACCAATAATTTTAAGTTCCCTACAGAAGAACATGTAACAAACGTATGTGTAGTAAAGCGAGGCGACTGGAGACAGTGCGAAAGTGTGTATTCTACGCTCCAAGTTTTGTAAGCACATTCGATTTGACGCAGTACACGCAATGGTGCATAGTGGAAGACATTTTTTGCTCTGAAAGCCCAAAAACCGACATAATTGATCAATAAATAAACATTATTAGCTTCCTCAATCTCTTTAAAGTTTCAGAAAGGCAATAATACCATCGCAATACATTAATTTTAATGTAAAAGTTATTTTTAATGCATTTTAAATCCACCATACCTTCATTTCTTCCATCATCTGTTTTACTATATATAAATTTCGAAGACCAAGTTCCGGTTCCGGATCCGGTTTAAATAAAAGGTTCCGGTTGCTGGTTCCGGTTCCGGTAAATTTCGGTTCCGGTTATTCCCTGAGATAGACATATATACTTATGTACTTGGGATCGGGGTTAGAAGAAAAAGACGCGGCTTAAGTAAACAAAGGCAAGCAAAGGGTGCAAAAAGAGGGTTCCATTCTCTCAGAAAGTGCCAAAAGAGATGCGGATCCAGACTCAGTGTGACCGTCCGATAAATTTGATTTGTAACAGGTTCATTTTTTGGACAACTAAAGGGGAAGGTGGGCTCTCGGGCGAGCTCGTCGATAATTTTATTAATAATTAAGGTGTTTTACGCCCCTCGCAGGGGTTCGGATTGCCTTTCTGTGTGGAGTGAGGGGTATATATTCGTGCCGGATTCAACGAGGGAAATCCAATGATGAGTTACGCGCCTGGGCATAATTTCTACGATTTTCATGGGGAAGTGTGCCCAAAAGTGGGTACAGCGGTTCCGTTCCGGGCTCAAATGAAAGCCAATTTCAAAGGATCTAATGGTGATATATATGTGTGCCAATTATTTGTTAAGTTATTTCATTTTGTGAGATTTATTTGTCATATATACATTATCTATTTCTTATAAGTCCGTGGGTCCTGATGGGATTTCCGCAGGACCGGTCTCTTCTTAAAGACCGTAAAATTCTCTATAGAAAATATTAAGTCCTTAATTTTTGATTTCATAACGGTTCCGGAGTTATGAGCCGGAGCCGCAGCTCTTAATTCCGAGTTTTCGAGATTTTCACTTTCTTAAGTTTTATCAGCTAACTTAGAAAGCGAAAGTGACCGCTGGTAGCTGATATTTTATTTATCACTACATCTTACCAGTGTACTTCTTAATTTTGAACACTGATAAATTACTATTTTAGTTTTCCTACTAATATTTTCAGGAAATTTACTCATTTGCTCTTCGTTATAGGGCGGACAGCCAACATTTTTGTGGTCCTCACATGGTCGTGACGGGTTTCCGTCGCGTCCATCGTTCTACTAAAATCGTGGCAGATTTTGCTGGCCTACCACGCGTGGAGTCCTGTCCTTATACATACCAGGGTGTTCGGGGAGTCGTACCATCGTATTTATTCACGGGTCGGTGTGGCTAGAGCAGTAACAATACTCAAATCAAATGAGCCAATAAGTGCCTTTATGGCGATACAAACGGTACATAATACGACAAACATCAGTGATGATAATACAGCAATGATCCATTCCTGAAATACTAATGATATCCGTACGGATCATGAAAATGTCGGCGGTGCAGACCGAAGTGTCAAAAATACATAGTTACGTAACGAAACTATTGGGCCTAGTGATTCCTGATTTGTTCTGTATATAGTGATTATCAAATCTGTTCCAATTACATATACATACGCGGGCGGGTAAAAGACTTCGCATTCGTGCAGCCATAGTTGCTGGGGTTCCAACTTTGGGAGAGATCCGTAGCCGAATGCACAAATATTGGGTATTAGTATGTGGTCAGGATTAACCAGTCTCGTAACGATATAGCATGGATCTGTTACATATACAATTATATAAAATGCTGCAAATATGTTGACTTAAATAAATTATAATGAGATATTTTTCTAATGCTGCCAGCAATGTACAAACAATAACGATAATAAAAAGATTGCTGATATCATTTGCCTAGATTCTACTGTATTTGCACATAATTGGAAGAGAAAATTCGAATTTAGCAACCAAAGTTATTTGACTACCCTTACAAATGGCCACTGAAAACAGTTTCAAAACAAATAATTTCAGCTTTGTATCCAACCAATATCCTGACCGTAAAATGAGGCACGCCGCTCAATTCTTTTGCTTGTTCATAACTACATCAAACACATAAAGTATGTACGCCTAAGGAAGGGAAAGACCTAATACCCCCTATCTGAAAGATCATTGGTTAAATATCTTTGATAATAAAACCGATCTATAATGTTTTTGTTAACATCCGAGACGTCACAGAAATGTCCGTAAAATTACAATATTTATAAATATTCAAGAAAAATGACAATATGCAAACATGCAAAGCATAATTTCTAATTCTAGCAAATTCTAATAACGATAATGATTCTTGTAAGGAAATCCCATATTTGTAGTTAACTGCGCCATCTGCAAAGGCGCGTAACACTTATTTTCCAAGAAATCACACAAAAATTCTGAAACTACATATACATACTGTTCTATTTAAAAATTAATATAAATATTGGCAGAAATTTACCGTAAAGCAACTCGTGTAAATTATAATATACTATGTGAGTAACTGAAACAACTGTTACTTCGCACTTTGTTTTATCTTAAAATCCGACTAATTCTCATAAGCGGGAAAGAAACGGAGCGATCGCAGCTTCATTATAAGTTGTCATGGTAACAGGTTGTCAATACGCGTCAGAAATGGCTGCAGCATTTCGAGCGAACGAGTCGTGAGCGAGTGGCTCGCTCAAGACTTCAAAACTATTTAAACTCATAATAAATTCTGCATTTAGAACAAAAATTTATTTCGAGAGAGTAGCAAGCGAGCAATAGTCATTTGTGGTGGGTACTGCAAATACCAACCTAAATCTTCTGGAACCCTGAACCCATTGAAAACCCTAAAACCTCGTTGACCCTAAATGTGTCGAAAACAACTGAAAAGGCGTGAAATATTCGTCATCGACTCTATATAACCAAATGTGCGTACTCAGCGTTCCGATATAAACAATTAGCCTGCAAGCAATATCTAACCAAACTACTGCATACATACTATATTCTATAAATCGGATTTACTGTCCGTAAACCCACTGACAATCCCCGGAAGGCATAAAACATTCGTGCTGCTCTCTAGATAACCAAATCATTGTATTCAGCGTCCAGAAAAACCTATTATATACCTTATGATCTGCAAGCAATACATAACCAAACAAATGCAAACAGACTACATCTTGGAAATGGGGTTCATCAACCATAACACCCTTTAAACCCCATAAAAACGGTAATTCAGCTTAGACAAATATTTTTGAGCAAACTTAAAACTAGTTTTTCCAGTAAAAATGCATACAGTATTATATAAACTGAAACAGCACCAAAATAATTTTACAACGAAATACGTTTTACGTTAGGTGATAACAAAAATTACAGCCCCAACAATAGATTGTTTTAACACAACTACATCAAGTTACAACTACGGTACTCGTCAGAAATGAGCACTGTTCGTTCGATGTTCTCTCGAAGTTCGTTCTTTAAATTAAAAATTATGCTCAAAATGTGTTCGAATTTTGTTCGAGGCGCCATCGAAATTTTGGCGCGATTTGAGCTATTCTACAGTACTCGCCAAAAATGACCGTCGCATTTCGAGCGAGCGAGTTCGAGCGAGTCGCGAGCGAGTCTCGAGCGAGTCGCGAGCGAGTCTCGAGCGAGTCTCGAGCGAGTCGCGAGCGAGTGGCTCGCTCGAGATTTCGCAACTATTTAAATTAATAGAAAATTCTATTTTTAGAACAAATTTATTTCGAGCGAGTCGCGAGCGAGTCTCGAGCGCGTCGCGAGCGAGTCTCGAGCGAGTCGCGAGCGAGCGACAGTCATTTTTGGCGGGTACTGTAAGTTCGTTCGAGTGTTATTCCAGAATAAATTTTTTCGGTTTCTGTTCAATATTCGTTCGTTCGAAAGCTGACACTGATTTCTAAGGAGTAATGTATAATGGAAATCACTTTTTCAATCTACATGCGCGGCTGATTGGTTTCAAAATCGAAGCTGTGATTGACAATTATTGTATTATCGCGAATAATGATAAATGGCCAATCGAAGTAAACAAACCGCGCCAGCTAACACCATCTTGCGTGACATAATATTCGCCATGTTGACAATAAACGCTGACACAGAATCGTTAACCATCTGAACTATCAAATTGGTCTTTAAGAACGTTAAGTACACGTAGCAGTCGTCAATCCAATAATACAAAGTTGGTTGGCGCAGTGACATCATAAAATTTTATGTTGCATATTATTGGACAAGTCGAAAGCCTGGGTAATGTGCAACAAGTTTATTCAAAACAATCATGTTTGATAGTTGGCATCCGTTAACTATAGAAATAAACTAGTGAACGGCGCGAAACAATACTATTCACCGTTTCCGTCCTAAATTTATTATTGTAGGAAGCAAGGTACAGCCCTAGTGCACATAAAGTCGACAAAGAAATAAAAGCTGGCTTGTAGTGATAACATATAAATTTTACAATATTCATTGAGATTTATTTCAGCACACTCTCAGTTATGAATTAAACACAACTCAACAAGGTACAGCTAGGCGAGTAAACATAAAGACACCACCATAAATGAAAAGAAATAAAAAGTGGAAAATGTAATCTCATAAATGAAAAAACTAAAATTAAAAAACTTACGCCTTCTTTCACCTTCGCCGTCAACTGTTGATCGGCTGCTATGTATTGAATCGACGCACTCCTCCTGATGATAAACGCTGGCGCTGCGTTCACTCATCGCTTCTGAAAAAATAATATTAATGATAGTAAGGTGAAGAAACAAAAAAATTAAAAATACACTATCCACAAACTGATGACGGCGTCAGCAAATTCAATATCCACAATAATATCACTGGTTTCTCCATTCGGATAAAATTTTACAAGAGGCATAAACCGGGAGCGTCTGGTTCTGAACTAGGAGCCGGGGCACCGGATTTTGCTAGGGCGAGTGAACTGGGGGCTCCTGGCTCGTGGACTGCGATTGAAGTGTGGGAGGTAGAAATATAACAATTGTCACAAATTAATATTTATCAATGAAAAACGCCAATTTTTGTTAAATGGCCTCAGAAACACAGCAAAACCGTCTTTATTGAGGTTAAAACCAAGTTTTCAACCAACCTTTTGCTGAAATTAATCACATTTATAACTTCAGACGGTATGTTTGTAAAAAAAATTGTATTTTTATGTAAACTGGGGAGGATCAAGAAATTTTGCCGCGGTTAGCCAAAACCTTTCCAGGGGGACACTACCGGGGCACATGTTTCGTCCAGAAGGCACCGAAAAATGCTAGGTCCGCCACCCACTCACCCTACATTGGAAAAGCTAGTATTAGGTATGTTAGTCAGATAGTTTACGATTACTCAATAACTCTCAAAAATAAGCATTATTTTCCACGAGGTGTCGAAACTCCTCCAATACGTAAAATGTTTTAGCAGTATAAAACCGGATTTCAATATATAAATTTTAATGGCAAATGCGTAGTTCAGCGCCTTCGAGGGCAAAAATCTTACAGTCTCCTAAGTTAAAGTTGAAAAATCTCGGGATCGTGGCAAGCCTGGTTGGGATCAGCCACTCTCGAGCGATAGGAAATCCTGTAATCTCATAAATATCACAAATTACTTGTGTTTACGCCACTTCCATAATAATGCCAACACGAAATATCGCAGATGTGATCGCTCACAGGTACATTTCCTAGCGTAAGAGTATAGGTGTCCATAAGAAGAACCCCCTTAAGCCATATTTCCGCCCCAGAATGCTTTTCACACCCCTCCCCCTCCGGCGCAGCTTCTGAGAAAATCGACAAAAATTGGGGGAAATTAAAAATTGGCACATATTATCAAGATCTAAGGAAATTTTAAGCCAAAAATTGCAGAAAATTGGCAAACATATTTGCGAAATTAAGAAAAATTTACCAGTTCCTAAATATTTTTTGAATCCCCGTGTTACCCACCCCTGAGCCAACTGAACTAGGACACCAACGCGCGTAAGATATAATATATTGGTTTCAACACAAAACGCTACATCGCTTGATATATTCTGGGTTCTCCACTCTGGGGATTGTGGGCCCTGGCATTTTGAAACGCAAAAACCGGGTACTTTCGGGTCGTGCCCCTGGAAAAATATTTGTCTCTCTCCGGTTCGTTGCCGATCGGCAAATTTTTTTGTTTCCACTCGGTAAAAGCGGCCACAAAGTACATAAAATATGATTAAAATTTGTACTAAAATTCCGTCCTGAAGCCAAAATAACTAAAAGTTCGTCAAGATTTGAATCAAAATCGCTTTTTTCTCCATCAAAAGCGGTTTGGTAGTGTTTCTGATACGACTTTTTACCGTTCTTCTCTTGCCAAAATGCCTCCTAACAAAATCGTGCGCCCACCGCTTGGGACCGAGGGGAATGTGAGGGTCATGTCCCCGGATAAAATATTCAGCGAATGGATACCGCAGATATTAAATCTTAATAGTGTTTAAACTCCACGGTAAGATACACAGGTCAAGATAACCTTTCGACAAATTTCAGAGATTTGTGTCTATAAAATGAGATCAAAAACACTCGCATGGCTCCAGCAGTCGTGGAACTATTACCATTTTCGTGTATTTTGTGTAGCATTAAAAACTAATTTTGGCTAAAATCCTACATACTGAAAAAGCCGCCTAGCAAAACAGTACGTAGTACTTATTATGAAGGCAAAGCTAACTCAGATACCGACACCGGGCATCGTCATAAAATAAATCATTTTTCTGAGCCCCTGCGGCCCGCTTTTCCGGCCGGAAAATGTTAGAATCGGGCTTCGCCTTTAGTTAAAGGGCAAAAATAGAGGTTTCAAACCTTCAAATGATCTCTCGAATAAATCCTCTCAACCAATGTGTGTAACCCTAAAAACCCAATATCGGACGTTGTCATATTTCACCCTTGCACGGCTAATAACAATTTTTCGCTTCGTTCAGTTTACGAATTCAAATACTAATACTAAAGTTTTCTTCCTATAATAAATATAATTCATTTAACTAAAAACAATTTCATTTTATTCTCTTACGCAAATTTCCCTCGGGAAAATTTGCAATGCTGTGAGTGCTTCCGCTTTGTTGGGACGGATTGAAGGTTGCTGATAAAATACTCCATCGTCTATGAGACATGAGTTTCTCCCAGCCACCAGGAGCTTGTTGTTGATGACGCGGCGCCATCCCAGCAGTTGTTTTCGTTCTTGGCAGATACTGGAATGTTTCTCGAAGAAAGGCAGTTATTTCCTTTAATAAGTGACAAGCCACCATTTTCAGTGCAAACGGACATGACTCGCCAGTCGGATTGACCACACCTGAAGAAACATTAATATCACAATATTTATCATAATCGTAATATGTGTCAATAATCATAATAATCATTATTAATATTATAAAACAATGAAATGAGTGTTCTGTGTTAAGACAGTCTCAGTCAATTTTAAAAGCTATTTAGAACTGATATTTTAAACTAGTGTTGTACTGGGGCAAGAATTCTACCGGGGCCGGGGCTAGGATACCGGGGCTAAGCTTGCCCTGGCCAGGGCCGGGATTGGAGCTGACCGAAAAGTACTATGTGTTCGATTTTCCACCGCCTATAGAGCATAATACCACATATACATACATCCCGACAGGGGTGTAAGAGAGTAAAATCGCCCCTGGGAATCTGGACCAAATCCCCGCAGCGTGCGGTGAACTCATTGGCGAAAATTTGAGGCCGGCGACTAAAAAAAAGGACCTGACTACCGTACCGACTCCCCCCAGAAAAAAAATCGCCGGCTACCGGGGGTTACCCCCTCGCGGTCGGAGGGGTTCTACCCCACTGGCAAGTATGCATCGTCGGCATGTATGCAAATATACCAAAAAGCAAATCATTGTTTGATCACTATTTTTTAAAAACCATATCCGAAGTTTGTCCGTATACGCAATAATTTTGTTGAAACATCAAAAACTCAACGCAAATCGCTTCACAATTTTAGTTTATTAATTTAATAAACTGTACGTTGTGAGCTAAAATTCACAGTTTCCAGAAGGTGCTGTGGAATTTGCACTGTACTAGTTAGTAGCAAGCATTACATTTTCAGCTAAAGCTCCAGATTGTATATCTGTTCTACTAATTTGGTACCAAAAATATTTTTTTCTGAAACAATAGCCCCGGCACCTAAATTTTACCTTTATGTGGCTTTTACGTAAAATACCTTGTACCTTTTATACCTTTTATACCTTGTATATTTTACCTCCGGGGCTTCGACGTTGCCCCGGCCCGGGGCTAAATTCGTTTCCCCGGGCCGGGGCTGGGGCTAAGCCCCGGTACATCCCTATTTTAAACCATGTACTTTTAAGCTAAATTATCGATAGGGTTGTATGAATCAATTACGATGCTGTTTTATACGCGCACATAGGCAACTTTTGACATTTTAAGAAGCCGACGAAACACAGCTAGAATGGAAACCAATAATTAGCCCAATTCAGTAAACAACTTTGACGTACCATTGCTACTTTTATTTCCAAAATAACTATTATTAATACAAAAAAATAAACAGAAATAAACCAGCCAAATTACCAAAATACCTCTCACTTCATTGAAATAAGCATTTCAAACCATTTTACATAAAATAGCTTGCGTCAAATTATACATTATTCTCGATCATACTAATGCTATCCTTAACGAACACCCACATAATCTTCTGATATAATGCACATGGCCTATATCAGCGCAGATGAGTTGCACCCACATTCGGAAAACTCACTTTCATCAAGAAAATCTTCTAAATCATCGTAAATACGGTCTCGACGCCGGCTCGTTTCAGTTGATAAACTTAATGATTCTGATTGACGCGTGGCAGCTGTTCGTGAAGTCTTTATACTTGCTGCAGATTCTTCATTGCACATCTCTTCAAGCCGCGCACCTATTACCTTAAAGACAAAGGCGTACATTGAACTATAAATTTCAGTGCCAGAGCATTACAACGTTGGATACCCACGGATAATGAGACTTTTAATGTATAGTATATGCAGGTCAGCGTCAACACAAATTTACCAATGTAAGAGTAAATTTAAGATCATCATCATGCTGTTCTGTCATTAGCGACTGGAAATAGCTTGTTCGGAGCATCAACAATCCGTAAAATTGTAGGACAATATATAATTGGTGTTCAGAACTCCGCCGTTGCGTGGCTCCAAGCCCAGGGCGAGAAAGGTGGAAGGTTAGCGTCAGCAAGGGCATCTGGCTGTAATACCCACCTGCAATAGCAAAATATGAATACGTCCACTACACACCATAATACCATAACTAAGACGTCCCCTTTAAACGATGCGCGTACCAGATAAATGGTGTGTTAACTAAGCGAGGGCTACCGCATAGTAGACAACGGCTGTGGCTAAAGAAGCTAGTTGCTACTAGTAACACTGCGGTTATTAACTGCAAAATTGGAAACTGGAATGTTAGCTCTATAACTGTCGAAGTTTGGATGTTGCAGATGCATTGCGACGCAAGTTGACTTTGTATGTATACAAGACACAAAATGGCCCGCAAACAAAGCGCTGGAGATGGGTGATGGCTACACATATTCTTCTACAGCAACGGCGAGAAAAAATTAAATAATGTTGTAGGTATCTTAGTAAGTCTGGAACAGGTAAAAACATTCTTTATATCAATCGCGTTGAGGATAGGGTCATGTGGATAAAAATCAATCCAGGAAACAGAAAACTTATGCAACAGTGTCCGCGTATGCACCAAAAAGGGTATTCAGAACAGGACGTACACATAGGTGACATCATAATGCAGCTGCTCGCACAGTGCAAAGTCATAATGGGCGCAAACCTAAATGACCACGGGTAAGATAGCACAGAGGGTTCCGAAGCGCACAGCGGCCACGGTTATAAGATTCGCAACGAAGAAGACTGGCCTAGCCACAGTGGGGCGACCCTCTCCCCCATCGCTTTTCAAGTCCCCCGTGTTGGTGAGATTTACCCCGTCCGTCCTCCACCCCATATTCAACTAAATCTAAAAACTTTTTTTATATCTGAACATGTATGTTTTTCAAAATTGTTTTTTAAACATTTATTACCGCTATTTATAACGCTAAAACATCTTTTCATAGCTTGAAAATACATTCACGGCACTAAAACAACATAAAAATAAGGGAATATTTAGTATTTTTAAGCAAAATTTATACCCCATCCCACACTTTGTAATTTCCCCCGGAAGGAAAGCCCCAGAGGTTCCCCTACTTTTCGGACGGCCGTGAACAGGCCTGGAGGGTACCAAAAAAGAAAATGGAAAATCACAAGGTCACGTATGACAGTGGAACGCACAGGTCAATCATCGATATCTCAATGATCAGTGCGGACCAGACGACAAAGTGATACCCGATAATTGTGCTGAAGCACAGCACAAGCTGGTGGTCACAACAAAGAATGAAAATAGAGGGTAGAAAATATCAAATTGTGGAAACTTAAAGAAAAATAAGTTGTAAAAAGGTTCAAAGAAGCAGTTATAAGGTGCATGTCGAACAACGACCTAGATTGAGAACAATGGCCGAACACTATCAGGAAAAAAAGCGAAAAAGGTTGTGACATGCCGCATCTTCATGAACAGAGAAACACAGTGGTGGTCAGAAGATAGGGTTCGAACACTGGCGGCAAAGAAGGCTAGCTAGTTTCAAGAAATGAAAAATATCTGGAAAAACAAGCGGACAACGATTACATTTCGGAAAAGAAAGCCGCAAAATGTGCTGTGGCTAATGCGAAATGGACTGTTGCACAAATCGATTACATAGTCTAATAAATGGTGTAGCGAACACGTGGGCAGCCCCCCCCCATAAAGGCACTAAACGTTTATTTTTTTAATTTAGAAGATTGAGTGAATACTGCTTTACAAATTTGGATCAGACATGAAAATAATGTTTAGTCAAAATACACAATAATAAATTTTTATAAATTTAGCGATATTACTTAAGAAAAAGCCATATTTTTGAGCTTAATCGCTCTCAACATAAACTTTGCGTAATAAAATTTTAACACGTAATTGCGTAAAATATGAAATTTCTACGTTATGTCATGTGCAAGATGTACGTTTTAGTGTATAAATGTAAATACTGCATAAATGGGCTCTCCATTAGCTGAAAATTGTGCCGGGGACATGAAGGGGGCATGGTTCAGAACCAGCAGGCGCTCAGTTTTACCAGGAGGCATTTTGCCGAGAGAAAAAGGGTTAAAAATCATGTCAGAAACGCTACTAAGACTTTCATTGAGAGAAAACGCAATGTTGAAGCAAATTTTGGAATTATAGTACAAATTTTTTTCAAATTTTTAGTTATTTCAAGGTGTTTTTTATCGAACAGAAACAAAAAATTTTAGCCAAGAGACGATGAACACGAGGGGGAGCCCAAAATTTTGCCATGGGACACGAGACGGGGCACACCGTTTTTCCATGGGGGCACTTGAAAATGCCAAAGGCCCCCAAAGCCCAGCATAAATATTATGTTTCCAAACTCAAGAGAATAACAACTTTGCCAATTCAAAAAATTCGGATTGGTGTATGTACATCTGCATTAACATTGTAACTACTAAAGTAACTAAAATCGAGAGAGCAAAGCGAACGACGATTTCTCAAGAACATTTTCAACATCACAAAAAAATCTTGTCAGACTGTGTCACATACAACCCACGATTATGCAGATTTTCGCTAATAATTTTATCTAAAGCGCATTCCATATCACTGCTCATATGATTGAAACGATGACATATGGTTTGAGCTATAACTTGAACTTTCAGCTAGAATCCTATTTCAGCAACACGCCAATTTAAACAGTAAACTGCTAACTTGTGCCCACTGATAGAACATTTTTCCTGCAGCCCTTTGCAACATGTTTGCACGACGAAGACCTGATGGTGTACCACGATTACCCAATGCTGAAGCGCCACGATTATAGTTCATCGCAGGAACGTTTGAGCGAATCCACTCCGGCCAGTATCCCCGATTGCAACGATGCACAAAATATGCGCATTCAAGAAAAATTGTCGAGCGCGCAACAACAGGAGACTTCTGTGTAAGAAATTATTAAAAATGGAAGCTGGTTTTGCCACATAACAATAGTAAATAATATGTACCCCATTCGCAAAAAAATAGTATATGTTTATAAGAACAAATTAACCTTGCATGAAAATATCTAGAGGAGATGTGGAACATGAAATGGTGGAAGCCAAAATTTACCTGGTGTATAAACTGATGAAACCTAGAGGAGGTAGGAATACCACTGCCACACCCCCATTTGGAGAAACCAGATAGATACATAGTATGAGAGTTATAGGCAACATGATGCTAGATTCGAGTTGAATTTTGGTCTACAAGATAATTTAACCATGGTCCTGAATATATAGTAAACGCAAAATGGTACACCTGAATAATTATGCGGACGTATTAAAGCATAACCGAAAAAATTAGCTGTAGCAGTCCATCCCGTCCGGAATTTTACAGTACACGCCGAAATGACTATTGCCCCATCGATGTTCCCTCACTGCTCGAAATATGTTAAAGCATTGCTTGCTCGTTGTACGTTTATTGCCCCCTCGGTCGAAATTCACGTCAACTCTGGCGCGTATGGTAACTGTTGCAACAATGTTTAATTATATTATTTTTAATGAGACAGACATTGCAAAACTTCCAAGTTCAGAAGAGCTTGAAAAATAATAACTATTTGATATATTTTCTTATAATAATTATATTACTGTGATGGTCAGGCTTTGATAAAACTTCCGAGTTCAGAATAGCTTGAAAAAGAATATTTATTCAATATATTTTCTTATAATAATTATATTATATTAATGGACCAGATTTTGATAAAACTTCCGAGTTCAGAAGAGCTTGAAAAAGAATATTTATTCGATATATTTTCTCAGAAGTATACATAGAGATCGATAACGTTATGGTTCCATTGGCTAATATCACCATAGTGTGCCAGCAGCATGCCCTGCTCAGACCAGTTTCAATCCTGATTTCGTGGAATAAATATTTACACACTGTAGATTCCGGTAGAGGTTTCTTGTCGAACTGCGACACTTACGACACTACCGGCGACCCTAGCCCTAACAAAAGTTGACAACTTCACTGCTCCAATGAACTTTATTTTTGTAAGCCAAAAAATGCTGCCCTGCACTGACTGCAGATTAAATTTTGCTAAAAACCAATTAAATACGTTTTGACGTCAAACAGACTGCTAATCAATAAGACTACAGTAAAAGTCATAAACGCTTGCATGACATAGATTGGCTGTAGCGAACTACGTCAAATTTTCGCCATGTTCGTCTTCCAGTTGCTTGAAACATCCTTATGTTCAACTTATATAGTTCAACTAAATTATTAATGACTTATTAATCTCCCTAGATTTAAGTTTTCTGTTACTAAATATTTTTAATGTTAAAATTTTTTATTTAAAACGTTGTTTCACAGCATGAAAATGTTTGTTACCATAGTTATAGGAAATATGGAAATACATAATTAGCATATTCTGCTCTCAAAGTATTAACAAATTTTTGCTCCTCCCCAGTTTCAAATTTCCTCCGAGAATCTGGTAATAGTGGCCCCCAAAGCACTTGTCGGAAGGTTATTGACAGGCCACATCCGTGGCAAGGAAAACATTTCTCAAACCCCATAGCAGTTGAACAGGCAACGTACATTATCCCGAAAGCAGGTAGTAGCGTCCGACTAAAGCGATGCAAGTACAACACAGAAAGACTTAAATATAATAGATTTGAGACACGTGTTATAGTCACCAAGTTACATAATATAAGCTAACAATCTAACCAAGTCTAAAAGCGCAGCGAGAAGTGGAGCGTCCGGCACTGAACCAGGCATGCAAGTTTCCAAAAGAAATGCAAAGCACTGGGCTCCACCGCGGACGGCTTCAATATTGACCGTCATTGGAGGCGGAATGATTAAGTCGTCGAAAACATGAATTGACCCTATTCCATGTTGCTTCAGATATCGACTGTTGTCTAAAAATAATACATGCATCATCAGTCTAAAATAACTACATAGACTTATATAAAAAGGGTAAACTAAATTCGCTCTAAAAACCAATATTTGGGTGCGTCACTTCCCAGAACATAGTTAACTTTACATTCATAACTGGAGGCAGTGGCGGTTCTGAAAAGGAATAATTATTTATTAAAAATCTAAATAATCGCAAGCCCAGGAAAAAGAATCGCAAGCGCAGTAAACTGTGGAACTTTGGGATTTATAGAAAATCTTCAGGATAATATGCTATTATGGAATTCAGCATATTATGGAACATTTTGAAATCATACCGGAAAAACATAGCCAACGATTTACTTCATTTATAATGTCGATATTACATTTGTAAAGATTCCACTTAGCAACATGTCTTTGAGCATGGTACTGTTGCATTGTTTTACTTACCAGATACACCGCCGACTGCTAGACGATCGTGCTTCTTTTTAGCAGAATCTTTGTGCATTAAATTCAGAAGTGACAGACTTTTAGCGGTACTCTGAAATGTTAGTGATGAAAAATTATTAGATGGTTGCTTATAAATATAAAGCATTTACATCATTTGCTGCACACGTTTGCATTAAACTAGCATAATTTTGCGTTTAGACTTTTTCAAACTACCAAAATTACATCTAGTGCTTCCCCAGTTATGAATTGAAAACGCCTGTGACATTTTTCCCGTCCATCTCATAACACACTGCAGCTATGAGAACTGCTCAAATGCGTGGACTGACATCTATAGCCAACGTGTTAACGACTCACTGCAATTATTATGAATATCTTCAAATAACTTATAAGGAAAAAATTAAGCGATTATTACCCAAGAGAAAATCATTTTGAGGGTTTTTACCACAACAAAAACGTTCACATATTTTAGCTCAAAAGAGAAACATTTGCTGATTTTAGCCACGCAGAAACTTACCTTGGAGTAGTGTTGAGCAATAACGGTGAAAGCCATCGGCCGGCTGGGCGAAGATTGTTCCGCCCGTCAGCCGGCCGCTAACGGCTGCAGATCCATCGACCGGCCGTTAACAATTTTCTGCCGTTGACAGTGGCGAAAATCGCTGGCCAGAAATCACGTACCGTTGCTCCGACCATCGTCGTAATACGTTTACTATTGTATATAATTAAACGTACTACTGGAACTCTTTGAAGTATATAATATAATTCTCTATAACCAACATGCAAGGATTTTGTGCCGTCTAATACCATCTTGTCAGATTTAAGCATATAACATGATATTAAACAAATATGCGTCAATGTTTAATGGTAGACCTCAAAGCCGTTCGTGCACGGCACTAAATATACTGCAGAATAGCTATAGTCTGCCTAGCGTAGGATTCAACACTTAATATTATATAGTAAGCCATATAAAATTTTCAGATGCAAATCGATTTTTGAGCAAATGATGTAGAAGCATTTACGAATATTAAATTCGTATCGCAGTAAGAGAAGCTTCTTGGCAGGCAGTGGTATTGAGCCGTCGGCCTGCGGTTAGGCCATCGACCGGCCGTTGCCCAACTATACAATTAACTGTGAAAGCAAAAATTTACGTGGGTAGAAATTATTTTTGTAAAATGTGCACATTTTGCACAACTTTGCATACAAATAAGATTTAAAGAATTCGCATAAAAATGAGCAAAAATTTCTGTCGCAACGACACTATACATAATTTTTGATCATTAATTACGAAAAACTTTTTCAGCATTTTCAAAAAATCATTTCGGGGTTTCTTCTGTGACACTACACATTCTCTGAACAAAAACCAAGAACCTACTTTCGTCTATGCATAATAAACATATACCATAAACTTGCTTGGCCACAACCTTCCCCGTCTAGGGAATTTTTCCAATAATTTTCTCCATTTTTATCTTAAAACTTTTGCAATTTTGCTAAGGGTGGAGCAGGGATTAGAATACGGGTTAGAAGAGTTCCTATACTTAACGTGTTACCACCCACCCTTATAGGCACATACGCTTTACACGATTACACACAATATAACGGTTTCTAAAGAAATGCGCATCTCGCATAAATAATGCGCAACTCTTTTATGAATTCTGCGTCACTTCCGCTTATAACAACAATCTTCCCTGGCACCATGAACTGGGTTTGGGAACGTAAAGAAGACAGAAATACATGCTTCCCGATTTGAAAAACATAAAACCTAAAAAGAAAATAAAAATTAGTCATGTAGCGGACTTATCTCAGGTGTCGCAACGGCTTAAACATACCCAGAAAAGAAAGTTGCTTGCCAACAAGTGCTGTGGCAGTGAATGAATGTAAATCTTAATAAGATAAACTAATAGATATAAACAAGTTTGAACTCAGAAACGATTCTACGTAAGCCAACGCGACTGTATTTACAATCACTTTAGCACCGTAGCAATAATTTTACACAAATAAGTGTAACACCATTATTTTGCAGCTGCAACACACGGATATATAAACACGTGTACAATGTGGCGAAACCGCGTCGCATAGTTAAAATATTGAGTCGAACCATGATTTATAAATATTTGCTAGTGTAACAGATCCCCAGATAAACCCTCACAACAGTGTAATGGGCAACATTACTCAACGCTAAGCCTATGACCGCTATAGGTATTAGCACGATATTGAATGACTGAACGAAATTCAAATGCCCTTCCCCGAGCTAGTGTATGTGCGTGCATAAGCGCTTGAGGAGGTGATTGGTTGTGTTATTGTAACCATGATTTGGCATTGTTTATATATTGTATCTGTATGATCTGTCGCTACTTCGACCAAGATATAACATGTATGAATGTATGAAATCAATTCTGTCCGTATGATCCATCATTGTTACCATATAAGACATTGTTCTGATTGTACGATTCATTGTTGTCATAACTGTATACCTTATTGTACGATTTATTGTTCCCATAGCAGTATACTTATTTGTGCGATTTGTTGTTAACATAATATTGTATTCATGTTACCCATTGTTGTATCAATTATTGATCTAGTATTTTTGCAATCACCTAATGGTGTAAGCCACGCTGGTGCTGTATTGGCAATTCGCATGATCCTCTTGCTCGTATATATCAATAACCTCTATGTATAACCCATGTATTTCTCATCGGCCGGGTCTGGTAGGACACCTCGGGATGCCTTACCATTTCCGACCCGCGAATTGCGCTTAAATTGTGTGATGCGTTAAACCGTCACGTTCATGAAAATATGGTACAACACGCGGTATGGTTGAGGGAGCTTAGGCTGAGAAAGTATAAAAAATTGGCATTTAAAAGAACCCGTCGCAACCGCAACTACCCTTGAAAAAGTGTCCCGAGGTTTGGCTGTTCGCCGTACAGCGAACAGCAAATAATCTGAAAAATTAGTATAACAGTTAAAATATGATTTTACAAGTGTGCATTTTCACTGTGGACCAACGCTTTTTGGGTTCACTGGTGGATCTGGATCCAAATGTTTTTACATGGACCCAAAAAATTTTGCTAGACCCACGCTGGACTTAGGGCAGCATCGGCTTCTGAAACATAGGGTTTGGACCTTGTACCGACACGTTTATAGGTCCAAAATAGTCGACACCGCAAATTGAAATAGGCGCGATAATCATTCTCGTGGTAGTTCTGGCATACGCGACAAGCAAAAGGTGGCCCGTTCATTTCTCGACACTTGATGCATTGAGTGATTATCTTTCGTACGGCGTTGCGTCCCCATGGGACCCAGAGTTATTCTCGCAGTTCATTGAGTGTGCGGCTGATACAGCTATGGAATGGCGACTCGTGTATCGATTTGATGATCTGACTAGTGACTATGTTTTGTTTTGGCATCAACAGTGTTTGAATAGCTTCCACGGTAAGGTCAGCATTTTCCAGGTGACCGTAGCATCTGATCAGCCGTTGAGTGTCATGGCCAACATTGAGCCATTTGATCATCGGATGTGCCTTGTTGGCGTTTATTGCTGCAAAATCGTCGGTAAATTTATTCTGTTGTGTCTCTCCAATCCTAATGAATTTTGTCACGGCAATATCTTCTGCAGTCGTCGGCGGACCATTGGTTCCTTCTAACAACCGACCAATGGCCGGAAATGTGTCGTTCGTCTGTACCGAGAGGCGATCCAACACAAGCAACTGGACAGCATGAAGACAGATCGATGTCCCTCGCACCAGTTTAGACCAAGATGGATACCTTTTAAGATCGATGCCAAACGGAAAGGATGCGACATCGGGTTGGTCATCGCCACCGACATTGTATGAAACAGCCAAGGGTCATTGTCCTCTTCGTTCACTCGTTTAATTTCTTCGCAGGAGATAACGTAGCTAGTATCTCCCGTCGGCCAATCACTAACAGGTTGTAGAAGCCAATCAGAACCATGCCACCATAAGGCAGAGGCGTCCACCTCATCCCCGAACAGTCCTCTCGTTGCGACATCTGCTGGACTGTCCTTGCTAATAACATGATGAAATTCGCCGTCGGGCAGCTTCCGGATCTTCGTTATGCGAATCTTAACGAAAGTTACCAGGGTTTTGTCAATGCGTAGTCATACCATCACACAGCTTGATTCTGTTGTCAAGTATGACTTCCCGGCGTTGGCCATGACTCTCCGACAAATTGTATGGCTTTCGCAGCAATAGGCATGCCTAAGAATGCAAGACGTGCCACAACAACGTTGGTAGAACTCCATGGCGCCAAGTTGGATTTGGCAAACACTAAGTAGCCACTACATTCTGGGTGTGATCGAAATCTGGCGTAAATTGTCGTAGCATAAGTCTCGCCCGAAGCGTTAGAAAACCCAATCAATGACACATCGTGGGACGTCGGGCTGCGAATAGAACGAGGAATCATGACGCTGAAGGCTGTGGCAATATCGCCGTGGATCGTTTTCCACTTCCTCTGCAGGTCATAGCCCAATTGGTCATCCCATTCAGTTTTGCTGTCCCATAATTCTCTGAGGAAACATTTCGTTCGCAAAGTTACAGGCTGGAACAAACCCAACGGGTCATACACCAATGCCGTAGTTTGCAGCACTTCCCTCCTTGTGGAACAGTCCGAGTGGATTTTCCAGTTGTTTTGTAACTGAAGCACATCAGATACACTGTGTCATCTAATACCAAGTAGTTTAACATATCTGCTTTTCGTTCGGTTGTGCTCCGGAATACTGTGAAGCACGTGACTCGAGTTAGAGCACCATTCTCGCAAACTCATTCCAGCGCTGCTGAAGATTTGCTTAGCTTCCTTGTAAAATGCTTCGCCGGCGTTCTCATCCTCTAAACTAACGATGACGTTATCGACATAAATGTTATCGTTCATAAGACGCGCGACTGGTGTGCCGACGCTCTTCAAGTGAAGCTGGACAACTGCGGCAAGTATATAAGGGCTGAAGATCGCTCCGAATGAGACACGAGCAGAATCGAAGTTCAGCGATGTTATCATCGTCAAGTGATCGATTATGGGGATCTTTGAACCAAAAGAATCTAGTAACGCCGCGCTGTGACGGCTACAAGCTGATTTGTAGAAAGGTTTCTCGATATCGGCTACAAATGCGACATTCTGCAAGCGAAACCATATCAACACCGAGCACAATTCTGGGAAAATGGCTGAGCTTCGGTAAAGGCATTCGTTGAGAGAAACACCATCCCGACAACGTTTCGCAGACGCGTCCTAAACAATGCGAACCTTGGTTGTACTTTAACTCTCGCTAACAATCTATCAAATTCAGGAAGTCCCCAGAGATGAAATCCGCGTAAACTTACTCTTCGGATGAAATGTCGTTGTCATCGTTGAGCCCTTCAATGAGCTTCTGCCACTGGTCGTTGTATGTTATTAAAGTGTTGACGGCATTCTCGGGCTTCACGACCAAATTGTTCACGTTCGTAGCAGCTTGCGGCCACATCGGTGGGGACAGAGGAAGTAGGGTTGTCGATCACTGCTGGGCTATCAGCGATGACACTCTTCGCGCGACTATTCAGCAGACCAATCCCTTGGCGGATAAGCTCTCACTTGCTTTGGGGCATGTTGATGATGTCTATCCTACTCAGTGCGCCACGATTTGTGTCGTAAAATAACACAAATAATCAATGATGCTCGCCACAGAACGTATAAGTATCCAGTAGATATCGATAAGATCCTTGTCACGTCCCGAGTGCAACTGTGTTGAAACTAGGCACTGACCGTCCCTCGTATTGATTGTGGAAAGTGATCGTCAACTCTCTCGCCAGCCTCTTCAGGTCATTGTTATTGATGTTTTTGATACTGATAACCAATTCCTAGTGTTCTTGGATATCGATTATAGTATTTATTAATGCCGCACTGCTTACGCGGTACCATTGTTGGTGGCGTTGCTGATCCCCATGACCATAGTCGTTGGCATTTATAAGTATATAATCGTATTAATAACGTCCTTGTGTTTCTGCGTGGTTTAAGTCGTTATTGATAATTGCTTCGAACAGAAAAACACAAAGCAAAACCAACAGTCCCAAATTCAATCCATCCATCCAATTTTATATCACCTTCGTGAAACTTTGTCAGCAGCATTTGAACTACGTGCTATATACAAATTTTGTAACAGCGTGTCACATTGTAAGAACACCTCCATCCATAGTACATATTACAAAATTAAAGTTGAATGCATGACGTACAAGGGGCGCGAAGATAATAATTATTACATAATCAGAAAATAATGAATGACTATTCGCGATACCCCCCCCCCCAATTTCCAAACCCCCCATGTTTGTGAGATGTTCCCCCATGTCTGTCCACCCACTCGGCTGAACCCCCTTGTTCAACCAATTCCAAAAAAATATGTCTCAAAATTTGTTTTTAGTTGCAAATTGTTTAAAACCATTACCACTATTTATAATGCTAAGATATCGTTTTTAGGTTGAAAGTACAGTCACGGTAGTAAAAATGCAAGAAATTATTGAAATATTTAGCATTTTTAAGCAAAATTTATCCCCCACACTTTTAATTTTTCCCCGAAAATTAACATGCCCCCCCGAAGTTCCATCCCCCTTTTTCGGAGGGCTGTGGACAAGCCGACTCGAGGAGCAAAAATAATACCAAAACGAATTCAGCAAATTTATAAAAAACAAACTTCCAATTTTCTGACCACCATGCAAGAAAAATCACAGCTTACTTTCGAATATGTTTCACAATAAAACAATATTTTTATGAAAAATAAATAATACTATTTAAAGATACATCGATAATAATAACTTATCCACAGATAATCATTATAGGTGATTGCTTTATTCAATATAATGAAAACAAGTATCGATTAAAATATTAATACGCTAACCTTGAAACTAATCCTGGCTTTCTTTGTGAGGCGACGCTTAGTATTGGGAGTGAGCAAGTCCACGAGATCTTCTTGTGAATGCACTTCAACATCAGACAAATTAGTAGCATCAGGTCCAGCTACACTTCCAGTCGTACTGCCCTCGTTTTCCTCAAGAAGCACACCATCACCTCTATGTCCAGATTTAAGTAATCCGAGCGCTGAAATACATATATATATAGCTAGCTTATATAAACATGAACATTCTTTATTCATACTTCGGAAAAGACTTACATCTTAGGCTATCAAAGACAATGATCAAGGACAGTGGATTAAATTTAAGCTAATAGCCTTTCAACAAAACTAAAGGAGTGCAAATTAAAACAATGGCTGTCGCATTGACGTACAAGGAACAAAATAAATTACTTCGTTAGATTTATCACGCTATGGCTAACACCTTCAAATGATGGATCCATTTGTCGTATTATAGTTTGAAATCGGAATGCTAAGGGCGCTAACAAGACACAATAATGCTAATACCTCTATCGAGATTGCGGATCGTAGTGAAGCATAGGTACACCTACCCTTTTGCGTATATAGCTAATGTGCTCTTGATAGCATACGTCGATATGCCATATGTGGATATCACACAATACCGCACAAGTTAGAACAAAACTAACACCGGCAGTAAGTTTCGCATGCCCCAAAACGTCAATATGCAAACTATCAGCAACGTAACAGTCATATTAGGAATTTTGGATCGATGAACCATGGCGGCGCCACACCCCGTACCTATAGAACCATGGATTGCAGAGCAAACTCAACACCGGCAATGAGTTTGCCATGCCTGAAAATCCCTAAGTAAAACTTTTCGGCCGCCCAAAACACCGGAACAAATTTTCGAATTTTGGGTCGAAGAATCACGAGGGTGCCATACCTCAAACCCTATAATTCCAGAACCGGAGCCTTAATCGAAAAATAAAAAAGAGGCATCGGCATTTATTATTTTACTATGAAATAAAACAAACCGGGGAAAAATGCGAAAGTTAAGATAAAAATAACTTTGCTTCCGTGAAGAGTACTAAAATGGGGTGAAAACCCTCGTTTTGACACCTGACCCCGAACCATGGGGGCGCCATTCCCCCGTACCCATGGAATCATGGTCCACAAGGTAAAACCAATACTGGCAAATGAGTTTCCCATGCCCGAAAACCCCCAAGTCAAACTTTTCAGCAGCCAGGATGCCGAACCAATTTTTATAGTTTTGGGTCGAGGATCCAAAAAGGTACCACACCTCAAACCACATAACTGCAGAATCGGATCTTTAATCGAAAAACAAGAAAAGAGGCATCGGCATTTATTATTTTTATATAAACTATCCAGAGAAAAAATTAGCAAGTTAAAATAAAAATAACCTTGCTTCCGTGAAGGATATTAAATGAAATGAAAAACCCTCTCTTGATCTCTGACCCCGGACCCAGGGAATAACCGGAACCGAAATTTACCGGAACGGGAACCAGCAACCGGAACCGTCCATTTAAACCGGATCCGGAACCGGAATCTGGTCTTCGAAATTTATATATAGTAAAACAGATGATGGAAGAAATGAAGGTATAGTGGATTTAAAATGCACTAAAAATAACTTTTACATTAAACTTAATGTATTGCGATGGTATTATTGCCTTTCTGAAACTTTAAAGAGACTGAGGAAGCTAATAATGTTTATTTATCGATCAAATATGTCGGTTTTTGGACATTCAAAGCAAAAAATATCTTCCACTATACACCAATGCGTATACTGCGTCAAATCGAATGAGCTTACAAAGCTTGGAGCGTAGAATACACACTTTCGCTCTGTCTCCAGTCGCCTCCCTTTATTACACATATGTTTGTTGCATGTTCTTCTGTAGGAAACTTAAAATTATTGGTTTATATGATTCTAAGAGAAAATAATAGATAATAGGTAATTTTCTGATCAGTGGTCAGAGACAGTGTTTAGGCTAGCGTTGGACAAACAGTGCCCGTTAGTTAGATCATAATGATAATAACTTTCTAATCAGAATGCTATAAATTAGACACACTGTGATGCTGCTCGCACAGTTTCAATAAATACAGTTCATTGCTAAGAAAGCAGTTTCTAGCTGCGTTGCAGATGTTAGTTTGCTTCAATTTAGACTCATTTACCAAGTTTACAAGCGCACTGGCGGGTGCTTGACGCAATTGACGTTGCGTCAAGCATTCCCTAAGTACTTCTGCGTAAGCCATACTCTGTTACCGAGTTGGACCGATTTATTTCAAACGTATCCCACAGACTTCTGGATGTGTAAAATAGCTGCTACAGGCATCGACCTGGCTTTGATTTAACAAACTCCTGCAGGTTATTATAAAAAATTCCTGCTCAAATTATGTGCCCTACTTACGTTTTACACGGCAAATTGGTTAATCTTTTCTTTTGCTTGGTTGTATTGGAGCTTGATCATTGTATAATATATATTACATATGTTTGGATTACAGGATAAAGCAAAAAACGTAGACAATTTCAAACAAAATTTTTAAACCCGAATTCCGGCTCCGGTATGGTTTTTGCCCTATGCCGGAACCTCAACCGGAACACGATTTTCGCCGGAACCGGAATTCCGGTTACTCCCTGTCCGGACCATGGGGCGTCATACCCCCTACCCATGGAACCATGGGTCACAGAGCAAAACCAGCATCGGCAATGAATTTCTCATGCCCGAAAACCCCTGAATGAAACTTATCAGCCATCCAAGACGTCAGAACAAATTTTCAAATTTTGGGTCGAGGAACCATTGGGGCGCCATACCCCCGTACCTCAAACCCCATAAATCCAGAACCAGAGTTTTAATCGAAAAACAAAAAAAGAGGTATCTGCATTTATCATTTTACTATGAAATAAAACCATCCAGAGAAAAAAGTTTTAAAGTTAAGACAAAAATAACCTTGCTTCCGTGAAGGCTACTAAAATGGGGTAAAATGGGCAAAAAAACCCACATTTTGACTCCTAACCCCGGAACCAGACCTCAAATCAAAAACGCTCGGTATGTGCACGGTAAATGGACTATGCCAGTTCGAATGAGCTCACGATCATGAAAATCGGTTAAGTCATTCCCGAGTTATTGCAGATCACACACACACAGTCGGAAATTAAAAGATTTCACCCTGCAACACACAATCTCAAATACGTTTCACTACGTTCCGATGACAGTAAATTAATGATCCAATGTAAGTGCAACAGATCCATCAACGGATCATTACGACGTAGATTAATCCTGGCCAGAGTCAAAAGGCCAACATTTTCAATTAGTGACGGATGTCTCCCAACTCAGAGTATTCGCCGGAGAATGACCCAAAAGGACACAAAATTAAAACCCCGCATCAATATACCCACGTTTATAGGATAGACACCGACTTATGATCTTTTCGCCCAAATGAAGAAATGTAAGCCGCCTCCCCATATGTACGAACTAACAGCAAATCTGTTGTCACCTTATCGCTCGATCATATACAAGAGCCGCAAATCAGGAATTGTTGCGCCCATTAACCTCGCTACAAACCAGGATTTCACGTCATATTTCGGCATGCACCACCGACAGTGCTTGTGATTAGAATGGGTATCGTATTATTATTTCAGGAGTGGATAACCGTTGGAGTATTAGTATCATTATAGATTGATTGTAGTGCCATAAAGGCACTAACAGGTATATGTATCTTGTATCACATTATTATTGAAATATTCGCTATTGTCGCTGGCCATAACGGCACCTGTTGGCATACTTGAATTGTATGATATATTGCCATTACCATTGTTGTTGTACCGTATCGTGTTCGTTGGCCATAAAGGTCTTTATTATGTACTTGATTCGTATAAACATGGTCATATCGTACATCTGTGTACCATTGGAATTATTGTTAGCGCTCACATATTGTGCTTTAGGTGGACACATACGATTATTCGAATTGTACCCGCGATTGCGGACATATGATTATAACCGTTCATTAATAAACGCTTGTACCATATTCATATCATATTTTCGTGTTGTTAATGGCCATAAAAGCGCCTATTCGTATGCAAGTCTGTCGCAATTTTAAGTCGTTCGTATGAAAATTGTTACATTCTGCTGTACCCTTGCGATGCATAAGTTTGGAGGTACCGTTAGTAAGAATGACTTGTTTCGTTTGGGAAGATTTCTAGGAAAAAGTTGATAATTTTTACGAATATAAACTTGCTCCGTCATAGTTGAAAAACGCGAGTATGGCGAGCCCTTGCCATACGCAGCTCGTGGATATATAACAAGGTACGACCCCCACCCCCTCCCCTCCGCCGAACCCGATATATATAGGAATAGCCCTACCCCGCATGGTAGGACCACGAAACCCATCGCGAATTTTCATAGAAAAGAGTGGTCGTGACGACCGTCCTCACGAGTGAGGACCACAAAAATATGACTGTTCGCCCTATAGCGAACAGCAAACGAGCAAAATTTCCTGAAAATATTAGTAAGAAAAGTGAAATATCACTTTACCAGTGTTCAATATTAGGAAGTACACTGGTAAACTGCAGTAACTAAAATTTTATCAGCTACCAGTGTTCATTTTCGCTGGCTAAGTTAGCTGATAAAAGTAAAAGAGAAAAGTATGAAAATTCAGACTCAAAAGTATCGGCTCCGTCCATAACTCCGGAACCGTTGAGAAATCAGTACTTAACATTTTTGGTAGGAAATTTTACGACATTTCTAATAAGACCGGTCCCGTGGAAATCCGCCCAGGATCCACGGACTTAGAACAAAACAACCGGGTAAACCGAACAATAAAACACATTTAATTAAATAATTTGACGATTATTCAACAAAAGTATATGTGTAGGGCCTCGTTAGACCCCCTGAAAATCAGGCTTTTATTTGAGCCCGGACCGGTCCCGCTGTGCCCACTTTTGGGTACCCTTCCCCGTGAAAATCGTAGAAATTATTCCCTGACAGGCGTGTGACCGTCGTTGGATTCCTCTTGTAAAAACTGGCACAAAAATGTGCCTCTCGCCCCACAAAATGATTACCCGAACCCGCGGGAGCCATTTAAAACACTCTAATATCCTATTAAATTTAATATGGACTCGCATAAGAGCTCGCCCTTCCATTTTATTGTCCGAAAGTGGACCTGTTACATATCATGTTATTCGGACGGACACACTGAGTCCGAATTCGATCATCTCTTGGCACTCTGCCCTCCGCCGAGGGAATGGCACCCTCTTTTCGCACCTGCTGCCCTTGTTTGTTTACTTAAGTCGCATCTCTTTCCTTGGACGAAGTGGCCGCGTGGCCGAGTGGTTAGAGCGTCTGCTTCATAATCGTGAAGTCAGGAGTTCGAATCCAGTGGTCGCGCTAATCTCCTTGGGCAAGGGACTCAGCCACAACTGCTTCGCAGCACCTATGCGTTAAACAGGTACTAGACTTTGGTCTAGGCGGATAAGATGATGGTGGTGTAAAGGGCAATCATCATGGCCAGCCTACACACAATGCTTCGGCATAATAACCCGGATTGTCACCTAGTGCCAATTGCATGTTTATCCGACTTTTCCTTGGACGCCGAACCCAAGCATGCGAGCGCATATGATCGTATGCCGGTTTACACAAAACAGATACACTTTCATATCAATTTAATATTAATTTGAAATTAGCTAGATCCACCGTGTGTGTATTGTTTTCTGCCATAACCGCCAGCTTTCATCTTCCGCGTATTTATATAGTTAACTGTTTCAGGTCTGAAGTTTTGATTGCAGTTTCATATCAACTGTGTATAAAGTTAATATTAACTAAAATTTCTTATCAGTCAGCAAATAGAAGCTCGCTACAAAATTTATATAAAAGATATATTTAGTTTGCTATTAGCACCACCAGTCCACATCTTTTCGAGTGAATATTATTGTCGTCTAATGTGGATATTGAGCCCAATCTAGCTTAATGTTGTAAGCTCCACACGTGCTTGAGTAAACACTCGCTTCATATAATTTGACGTAAAAGCTAGTTTTATAAATTAGCGTTGGTGTAGCACTCGCCAGGACCACCGAACAGTGAGCTTTCGGAGCAAACAAGCTTGACCCTGTCAAGTTGAAAAACATTTGGAAGTTAGTTTAATGTTAGCCGCTTATTAAATTTGTTTGGACGCTTTGTACAGGGTTTCTTTGCATGCGAAGGTAGTTTAGCATTAATATAATATGGAGTAGTTATTGGAAGCTTGTGAGAGTTTGATGTTAGTTTATAAAAGATTTGCATTAAATTTGTCATAAATCAATTTAATTATATAGAATTTCGGTGTGAAATCGGTCCAAATTAAGGATCGATAAGAAAGTTTACTTTTCGACTTAGAACTTGGGGTCAAAGCGTCCCATAAGTGCTGACCAAGCACCCCATTGCTTTTAGCAACCCCATAAATCAAAATTCAAAATTTTGAAAATGGCAGTATTTAAGCAGAGCCGAACGAGCTCTGCAGCGTTCAGTCTGACTTCGACAGCGCAGAGTTCAGTCGTTTTGCAGACCGGCTCTGTCGCTTACTAGTTTACTTATGGTTTTCTCCGATTTTCTTTTGGCTTTTTGCTTCGATCTTGTGGATGGACGGACGAGCGATGGACGTCGACTGACCGGCCTCGAACTGTGTGAACACGGAGTCAGCGTAGCTTAGTTACATGTTATGGACGTTATGTTAGGTAGGCTTGTAGTTTTGGTAGATAGCATCTAGCACCGGATGAAGCGCCGACGAGCGTCAGTACGTAGCATTTAGCCTCCAATGTCCATACTTTGATTTACATGATAGCCTTGCCCGTCCTAGCTTGTCCCGCAGACCCATAGCAGTAATCAGCCGCTTACACGATTTGATCAGGCGACCGAAGTCATGCTGAACCTCCCTCGGCAACGAGTTAGGGCACAAATAAACGCGTCACTCGCGTAAGGAATTATTTTACATGTTTCCCTGAATTGAGTTAAGTTCGGGAATATGACATTTAAGCCGACCGAGGTTAAACAAAATTTCTGCAAATGAGTACCTGAAATGAAAACACGTACCGTCCTTGGTCATATTTTATTTATTGAGTTTTGATAGGCGATTTCACTTGTATTTTTACTAAAACGATGAATCGAAGGAGCACAAACCTGCCCTTATACTCCCGTGGTTGAAACCTGAAACTAAAGTACTCGTTACATGACAAAATTCCTTACTCAGAAATCCTGCCGAATATTATTAGGATGTTAGTAGTGACCCAAGCTTTTAAATTTAGCCGAGCATTTTGATCAATCCGTAACCGAATTCGCTGGGTCGATGTCTTGTGACGAAACCGCTCACTCGGAGTGAATATTTGACATAGCTCAAAAGGTCCAGGGATTTGGCCAAAATTTTATCCGGATCTCGATAAGGATCCGAGCTATTAGTTTAATACTTAAAACCTTCCAATATCACGTCGGAATCACAAACCCGACGACCCTGAAGGGGCTTGCCCCACCAAAAACACGAATCTGGAAATATTTTAAAATCCCCTCCAGGAATTTGGTTGAAAATCTGGCCGTTTCTTCGTAGATACGTCAGTTACAGGATGCAATTCTAGTATCTGGTTATATCGAGTCGAAATCACAAACCCGACGACCTGACAGGGGTCCGCCCCCACCCAAAATTTCAAATGTTAATAACTCAAAATCCCCTCTAGGAATTTTGATGATTTTTATCGTACAAATAGGGACCCGTTAGGCCTTCCACTTGGCAAAGCCGTGGCCAATTCAAAAAATATCGAATTCGAGTGGAATGAGAGAGCGAAGCTAGCTCATTCCACTCGCGAGCGAAGCGAGCGAGTCGAACTAGAATTTTCATTCTGGCTCTGCAGGGAGTTGAGGAGGTCCTGTCTGTGTGTCTGCCGCACCTGGATCTCGATAACGGTTGGGCGGATTTTGATGCAAGATAGCTCATTCGAACCGCAATGGTCGATTTAGATGTAGTGACGGAGCCCGATTTTTGAATTTTTTTCCCTTGAGAAAAGTTATGGGGCAAAATAACGTCATTTTGGCCCATTTTTCGGGCACCCCCTCCAGTTTTTGCGACTTTTCTCCATAAATAAACGATGTATCCGCAAACTAATAGGCCTATTCCATGTAGCTTTACCAGGGCTTTCCAATGATATATAACAAGTTTTTCAACTACTTCCCAATCTGGAGTCTATAAACTTACAGTTGGCGCCAAATTTCATATTTGGTGAAAAGTCGTGGGAAATGCGAAATTTGGTGACAAGTCGTGAAATAAATGTGTGCTTATTGTTGGTTTTAAGTCGGATATGGGGTTTTCTGGGCCAACAAGATTGCGAGTGTCGAAAATATTGTGTGGCAAATATTTTTCACACTTCTGCTTCATACTTGGTATGATAAATGAGATTTTTCTCAAGTGTCGGGTTGAATTCTTTAACGTTCTTTTCACGGTCAATTTAGGGTTTTATTGAATTATTAAATTGTTAGTTGATTGTTTTTGTACTCGTTGTATGATGTTTTGTCTACTGCATACGTTGGCTATCAAAAGAGGCGGGCGTAACTGTGACTTATCACTCACGGTTTATATAATTCAACACCTGCGTACTGTGTGTAGGCTTTGTTTGCGTGTGCTTTCTACAACAGACTTCGGGGGATTCTTCTCACCACTTGAATTCTGGCTTAACTAGTAATAAAAATAACCCGAGCAGCGCAAAAGCCGCTCAGGTTTCATACGGAATTCATAGATTTCTTCGCAGAGTATGCAGTTTCATAAGTACATTTTGGTCTTGTTTTTACATACATTTTCCAAGCTTTCAGCCTTATAGTTCCGTTACATTTCTCTCCCTTCTCAGAGTATAGTCATCAATGCAGCACGAAAGCCGTCGAGACTCGGATCCCCGTTATATAGCGACTGCAATGATAATATTAAATTTACCAGAGTTGGTAAATTTAGTAGCAGTGGCAAACATTTTTGTATATCAAAGTTAGCGATATCGCTAGACACGATATCAGGTCTATATGGTCCCGGCCCGACGTATCAATGCTTGTGAGGACCGTTGACTATGTCGGTCCAAATAAATCGATAAATAAGATCGAATCCAGCCCCCTGTGATAAATTTCACAGAGAAAGGTTGGCAAAATTAGCGAATATTGAAAGTTATAGATTTTCCCCAGCCACTATCGAGTTAGACTAAGAATATCGGTCGTAAAGAAGGAAGTTGAGCAATCGAAGGATACAAACCTAGTGGAATTCAGTTAATAAATTTGTTACGGTTGATGAGTTTGATCGATCTGTAACCGAGAATTTTGATCGATCCGTAACCGAATTCGTTGGGTCGATGTCTTGTGAGCGAGACCGCTCATTCTGGATGAAAATTTGACATAGCTCAAAAGTTAATCCAGGGATTTGGCTAAAATATTATCCGTATCTCGGATAAGGATCCAAGCTATTAAATTAATACTTAAAACCTTCGAATATCTCGTCGGAATCACAAACCCAACGACCATGAAGGGGCTTGCCCCCACCGAAAACACGAATCTGGAAATATTTTAAAATCCCCTCCAGGAATTTGGTTGAACTCTGGCCGTTTCTTCATAGATACCTCAGATACAGGATGCAAAACCAGTATCTGGTTATATCGAGTCGGAATCACAAACCCGACGACCTGACAGGGGTCCGCCTCCACTCAAAATTTCAAATGTTAACTCAAAATCCCCTCCAGGTATTTTGATGATTTTTATCGTACAAATAGAAACCCGTTAGGCCTTCCACTTGAGCTATCAAGCCCACCAAAGCCGCGGCCCATTCAAAAATTATAATAAAATAAACCCGAGCAGCGCAAAAGCCGCTCAGGTTTCATACGGAATTTATAGATTTCTGCGCAGTGTATGCAGTTTCATAAGTAGGCTTTGGTCTTGTTTTTGCACACATTTTCGAAGCTTTCAGCCTTATATATAGTTCAGTTATATTTCTCCCCTTCTCTGAGTATAGTCATCAATGCAGCACGAAAGCCGTCTGAGACTCGAATCTTCGATATACGGCCGCTGCAATGAGAATATTAAATTTACCAGAGTTGGTAAATTTAGTAGCAGTGGCAAACATTTTTGTATATCAAAGTTAGCGATATCGCTAGACGCGATATCAGGTCTATCGGGTCCCGGCCCGACGGTTCAATTTTTGTGAGGACCGTTGACCCGGTCCAAATAAATCGATAAATAAGATCGAATCAAGCCCCTGTGAGAAATTTCACAGAGAAAGGCTGGTAAATTAGCGAATATTGAAAGTTATAGATTTTCCCCAGCCACTATCGAGTTAGACTTAGAATCTCGGTCGTAAACAAGGAAGTTGAGCAATCGAAGGATACAAACCGAGTGGAATTCAGTTAATAAATTTGTCACGGTTGTTCCTACAGCCGGGGCCACCACTTACTAACTCGTTTCGGCGAGTAGGAACAGCTAGCAACACAACTTAAATGCTAGTACCAAATAGGTCTTTTCGAGAGCCGTTTTCAAGTCAAAATAGTATAAGCTTTAGTACTTTTAGGATAACGTTGATTACCCACGAGGCATCGCCACGTATAATTCTAGCTGCAGGCAAATTTGTAGGTATCTGAACCCAATTTTAACCTTTACCCTCATGCCCTGAAGTTGGCATACAGGTAGTACGATGATAACGTATAGCCACTAAATCGGCAACCATTAATCGGACTCAGAGAATTTATAGGTTGTATCGTGAACTAGGGACTCGTCCAAGCTCGTCCCTTGCCCCACATTAGTGCCTTTACGTGGTAGCAATAATGAATGATGCGATCGCCTTAGAATAATTTCCACATTAAGGAATTGAGTTAAGATATTCAATTAGTTAAGAAAATCAATTAAGCAGGCCAAGTTTGTCCGCCCGTTTGAAGCAGTAGAAATTGGGAATGCCCCAAAGCGACTCATTGTTTTGGCAGTGTCATACTTGCCCGCTTAAGCGTAGTGTTTTTGTCATTGATCAAGGATAGAGCAAGCAGTGAATTCTTAAGCTTAGGAAACCTGTCATAGCACGAACGAATAAAATTGCCAAACATTTGTTGACCCTCATAGACATACCATAAACCTTAAATCGTCAATTTGGTATAATCTTTTGGTCCAATGTATATAATGCTCTTGCACAAGCTATTACACCTGCATCCATGGACGTGGCATACCTTAATTTGCACCTCCGAGTTGATTTTAGGGATTCTTTTCTTTACCGCTCGTGGTATCGATGTACTGTTTGGGGCAAGAATATAGAGTAGTGTCCCGCCGAGCCAGGCGTAAACGAAGGTCCTAAGTGAATCAAGATTTACACTTAAAATTGATGATTTACCACTTTTCCCTGGATCCGGCTCGATCCAGCATCTTCTAAAATTGTGTAAATTTGGCAGTCAAAGTACAATATCAAAATGCCTAGTTTTAGTAAAGTACTATTAATGAACACAACACAGTATAAAATTTAGTAATAGATTTTGTGAAAAGTTAGAAAATTTGGTCCCAACCTCAGTTTACCGGGACCCATATGCCACTCGTATAATAATTTTACCCGGCCCATTTTAGTACTATTTTGACTCATGTTTATCGACACGAAAAAGTCCGTTTTTGCAGTTATTTAGGTCTCAGATGAGCATATATCTAGGACCGAATTTTACATCTTCATTATCGTGCTAGAAGGATAGTTTCATAGGAAATTGGAGTCAAATTTAACCAGTCGTATCTTTGTAATTCGTCGAAAACTTTGTCATATAACCATGGTTACCGTTCATATGTGTGTATTCGAGGAAGAAAAGTAACATCGTACCGTTGTCTAACCGGAGTAAATTAAGAGCCGTACCGTTGGTCACCTGACAATCTTGCCGCCGTATCAATATGTGCCATTACTCCCTTGTTATAATACTTTGTCATATGTGAATCCAATCGCAACTTTACCACATTTACGAATATTCACTTATCATGCACCACAGTCGTGATTAGGATGAGCAAGACCACGCACCACGATCCCACTGTGCACGCTTTGTCCCGCTAGCCTCATTTGTACCCCATTATTATTCCGCCTTTCGCTTACCTGAACCTTTTGCTTTGTCGGAATACCCTCTAGTAGCAATCGTAGTACCGAGCGAGTTGTTAGTTGAATGCCGCCTCTCGATAACTAACCCTTTTACGCTTCGCGTTACTCACCTGTGTTTGCTTTTGACCTGGCCACTTTTAGTTGATCCTAGTAGCGATATGTATCAAAAAGGGGTTTGAAATCCGTCACCCCTATCGACGACCGACGTTCAGGTTTGACACGTGCATTGAAAAAGCAAACCTTAGCGTGACTCGAAGATCCCACTTTAATCGTATTACTGTGTGAGTACGATTCGTGCGACTGATAAGGAAAATTTACCTCAAAATTAAAACTGTCGCTGAGCGCCCAGAATAGGAAATCACACGTGAATCCGGCGTTAAACGTCTAGGGATTTGTCGCAACCTAGTGGGGCCACTGGCTAAATTAAATAAACTATAAAGGATTCAGGAAAATAGAAGGGAAAACTTTACTCCAAACACACTTCCCGGTTGAACGATGATAGGGAATAGTGGTATGGTCTCCTTGGTCTGAGAGCAGGTGACGGAGCCAACCTCCCCTAGGAATCTCAAAGGTAGCACCGCTTAGACTACGTGCGCAACCCGTCCGGCAGGATCAGAACACATCCTGTGAAGTGCTCCTGCGGGTTGCTAAGCTCCGTAATTTCTTGGGCCTAACCCGAATCAAAGAGGAGAAGTAGAAATTTGAACTCATTAGGTCCACCCTCGAGGTTACGATAGCCGTGGTCGTATGGGCATTACGTTTGTGGATATGCTTAATGAAGCAGCGTCACGTCGATATTACACAATTGGGGGCCACGCCGTGAGCAGAATTTGGTTCGTTCAACCCACACGCCGTGAGCATGATTTTGCTTCGTTGCTAATATTTTGATTTACAGCTTAAGTTTTATAGGATATGCTAGATAAATAGTGACCTCTCCCATATGTACGAAGTAACCGATTTTGGATATGTATGTGTATGTGTAACTTGTGCGACTCAGTAGGTCAATGTTAAAATGTTTGGCCAGGATGGTAGCTTTCGTGTGGATATCCGTATGTTATTGTTCATTGATATTGTTGTCTGCATTGATGTATTGTTATGCCCATTTGTTCTACTGTATGCCTACGAATGATTGGACAGATCCGACCACGGAAACAGACTCGGTACTAAAGTATATTTTCAACGGGCACTTTTTCAGGATTAGTACTTGCTAAAACATACTCAGTTCGTTATTTAACTATCATAATACTATACGTGAGAATCCTCACTCGTCGACGCCAGCATCTTTTTTGGAGTGACATTGACCTTGCCATAGTGACAGTTGGAACTATTGGAGTAGAACTATTGTTGGTCGTCTAGGTATTAGTGTTATAGAAAGGGTTATGGGTCGTCCTGTTATTACCGTTATTAGAGTGATTATCGGTGGTATCGGTGATATCGTTAGTAAGTCGGGTTAACGGTCTCATTGTAACTATTAATTTAAATAGTTGGGTTATCGGTCTAATTGGAACTATTACCTTAAACAGTTGGGTTATCGGTCGTAGCGGACCCCTTGGTCATCTTCAATCGAGTCAGTGACATTTCCTAGTGGACAGTAACATCTCCACAACCGGCTGGACATAATTTATCGCTGGTCTTCGAAGGACATCGTCAACCGTCGTATCGACCCGAAAGAGGCGCCGCCTAATCGTCGCGTCACCTAAACCAACAAAATTCGAAGAAGACCGCTGCCTGTGCCGTTGGTGTGCCGCACCGCGTACTGATCTCAAAGAACGAGTGGTCAAGCCCGTGGACTGGAAAAATACCATGATCGTCTGAACTGGACATTGTAAATTTTTGGACACTATTTTATATATATTATATTTTGTTTTGTAATTTAGCCGTTGTAAAGTAATCCTGTATTGTATAGAGTTATTTTGTTCCTATCGTTCGGAAAAACAGAATTGAGTCAAATTTTGTAGGTTAGGACCTTGAGTTTTGGAAAGTCTGGTAGTAAGTTGGCAAATTATAAAACACTGAAATTGAAAACAATTCTTGATGGCAAACCGACAGGAATACCCCATGACTGATCTTGGAGAGTATGTGGAGCCAGATGACAATCTTTCTGGTAATCATGTTTCTGGTAACGCCCTCGCATTTAGAGGGAATCATAACTCGCCTATCCCTGAAGGTAATAATGGAGATTTACCGTCTCTCCCTGATTCCTCGAAAGATACTCTAAATACCCTATTGTACCATTTAGTTAAACATCCTCTGCAACGAACATTATACGCCTTCGCGACATGCCGACCTTCGAAGGAAAACCTGGAGATCAGGACTTTGAAGATTGGATCCGAATGTTCAATCGATTATCTTGTGCAAATAATTGGAGTGATGAACAAAAGCTAACGTGCATACCCGCACTATTGAGAGGACCCGCTTGAGGGGCCTATGCAGGCCTGACTCCGTGCCAACGACAAACCTTTGACGGCCTGGTTTATAATTTACGCTTCTTATTTTCTTCTTCGCACCGCCCAGAGAAATCGCTAGCAGGTCTTTGCACTTAAAAACAAGGTGCTGAGGAAACCGTTGCAATATATGGCTTAGAACTGCAAAAGCTGTGTGACCGAGCGTTCCCCCATGTTGCCCTTCCACAGAGGAATTCACTCCTCCGTAAATTCTTTCAGAGAGGATTACGCGTTGAATTACGTAGGCAAGTGTTGAACCAAATTCACGAATGTCTTACCTTTCGCGATATGTTAGAGATTGCTAAGCGATATGAGGATGCAATATCTGACTGTCCTGAACCAGACACCCCCGCAGCAGTGAGTAAGTCGTGCCCGACTAAAGCAGTCACCGCCCTTCTCGAAGATCCTGGAGAAGGATTGGTAACACAACTTCAATCAGTAATAGAGATCACCGTCGCGCAAGTAGCACTAATACTGATACGATAAACCGGTTACTCGGTTAGCGATCAGGAACTCCGCAGCAATTGAACGCGCTTGCGCAGCAGTACGTAAGTAGTTCGCAGAGGCCCGTAGCTTCGCGTCCGCAGAAACAGCTGATCCACTGTTTTCGTTGTGGCCAAAATGGTCACTATGCTCATTTTTGTCCGACATAGGCATACCCTGCGCAAGAACCAGCAGGTGCTGTAGCGCGAAGGCAGCAGCCCGTCGACGTATATGTCTCCAGCTATGTGCAGCGTGGAGCCTAACCTAATTGCCCTGGAGGTTCGAACGAGCCTTATCGCAGTAATCAATTTGACATGGAATCACGCCGTCCCGATAATAATCGCATGAATGGTCAGCCGTATAGATCGTACCTAGGTCCGAACAGTAACGCGCGAAGTTATCCCGATGGTCCTATGAATGGACTGAGGAACACATCTAACCGTTACTCGCAGCAGAATAACGCATTCCAGCGTCCACGTAAAGATCGCGTGTCAATGGAACCCATGTATCCCCGAATAGACCATAGTTCCAGAATAATTACGGTCACACGAGAGATAGGCCCAATCAGTAGAATGGCGCTGTGCAACACCGCCGTAACCAAGTTAATGGTAATGCAACCTGGAGCAACGGAGCTAGAGATCCTATCCCCGCAACGAACCATAGGTTAGAAGTTTTGAGCCCAGAATTAGGAATGATCCAGGATAAATTAGGGTTTGGTGAACAGTCGGCACAAGTGAACACAATTGCTGTAACGAACGAACAGTATGACAGTGATGGATATTTAACCGCTGTGGACGACTATATTAATTATGACTAAACTGATGGTGGTGATGTGTTCGCTCGACGGGTGAACGTGATCGTAACTGCTCCGTTTGATGATGCTACATGTCGACCTCGGGGTCGTTGCACTCGACCGACCATGTTACCACCGATGAATTGATGGAAACGGACGTGCACACTTGTGAAAGTGAAGGGACATATTACGACTGTAAGAAGGGCGAACTTGTGGACAGTATAAATAGTATTAAAGTAGGGAAATGTAACCAGGCGGAAGTATCTATAATTAGTAGTCCTTCATCCGAAACTGGAGAAGAACCTTCTGGGCATAGTTTAAATAGTGGCAAGGAACCTTCTGTAGGTAGATTAAATAGTTGTAAAACAGTTCAAGGCGTAGTAGATGAGGGTATGGATGTAGTTAATAAGTGTGCGGATATAGTAAATGAAAATATGGATGTAGTAGATAGTTGTAGTTATACATTCTGTGATAGTTGTCCGGTAGCCGCCGCCGATGAGATGAGTCCGTATGCTTTTGATAGTTGTCCGGTAGCCGGCGCCGATCAGATAAGTCCGTGTGGGTTTGAAGTTGATAATTATGCCGGTATGCGCCCTGGGACCACCTCCTGTAGGATTTCCGGGATCCCCCAGCTCTTTGGAGATGATTGATATTGATGTTGATGAAGCTGATAATGATAATGATAATTTTAATTTTTATTCCTCCTCTGAGAATGGCCCATTGAATTGTGTAGTGAGAGAGAATATTGGCAACTGCGATGTATCCCGCATAACTGCCGTCAGGGCGGGTGGTAACGCTCGTAGCGACCGGAATCCGGCCACGTCGATGTATCGCGCAATGGCGTTTACGCGCGCCGCGACCGGGTCCAATAGTTATATAAGTTGTTCAGCTAGTAGTAATGTTAGAGTTAAGGATCCAGGCGTGGAAGCCAGCAATGATGTGCTCTGCCGTGTGAGCTATCCATGAAGCCTGTAGAGAAGTGAGATGAACCAGGAATGATGGAGATTGATTCGACCGAAACCAGAGCTCAATTGGTAGCGACCAGTCCTAGTTCCGTTCTAGATAATAAGGATTGCGTATATCTGTATCACGAGTCGTATGTTGCGAATGTGAGTGGGACGGAAGACAACGTTAGTCGTCATGTCGTTGAACGTGATGTGTCATGCGTATCCCTCTTTAGGCGCACTTGTGATAATAGTAATGAGGTTGATGTTATTGAAGTTTATTTTAAACCAGCGAATATTATTTTGGGATAGGAGATGAATTTGCCGCCCTCACCGACCAGGGATTCTCCAGTCATTGGGTCCATCTGTGATGCCGACCGGGGCTGCCCTCGTCGCCCGTGTCCATGTGGAGGTACCGAGTGATTCGCGACCGTTCGGACCGAAGAAGCAGATGTGATCGTTGGGGCTGAAATTACTGCCTGGGTTCCATCCAGACATGGGAGTGAAGTAGATTGGGTGATAGAATTTGACCGATTGAAACACTGTGGGGTACCATGCGTGTCCACCGTCGAAGTGGATGAGGTGATAGAATTTAACTTGTCAACCTTCGATGAGGCCGCACCCACCGTCGTTGGAGTGCGAAACCACGGACCCGTTGATGAAGTTAAGACGAATTGTTGTGTGACTGTTGTTGCTGTTGTTGATTCAAATGTTGGTGGTGAAGATGCAGTGTGAGTGTTGTTGAAACTACTGCTGATGTTGGTGATTCTGTGGACGTTGTTGATTTAAACCCGTTGAATTCGCGAGAAGTGAAGAAGTTAGTTGAATTAAGTGAACATATTGAAATTGCCAAGGAAACTGCGATTGGTCTCCCGTGCCCATGTGGAGGTCGAGCGCAAGTTGCGTACTGTTCCACCGATGAAGCAGACATGATCATTGGGAGTAAACAGAGTTATATATCGACCAGCCTGGGCTCTGCCCAGGCACGGGCCTGTGGCATTGGATCTTTAGGAGCCGATCGATCGCAGCATATTAATGTTGAAGTTGTATAATCTAGTTATTTAAGTGAAGTAGTTGATGTTGATAAATTTGTTGAAATAAGTGAAGATAGTAATGAGGATAATATAGTTGATTTTAGTGAAGTTGTTGAAATAAGTGAACGTAGTAATGAAAATAAAGTAGTTCAGTTAAGTGAGGTAGATGAAAAGGTTAGCAAAGTTGATGCTCAGATTGGAGCAGATTTTGAGGGTTCAGATACGGAAGATGATGATGGTAATAGTAGTGTCGAATCAGGTAATGCAAATGAGGACGAGGAAGACTTTTGGTCGAACTGGCAAGATCCCTATGGAGTCTGTTACCGTAGGCAAAATACGCCTCCCCAACACGAGTGGAACTCGACAGGAGATGGGAATGCCAGCGACCAACCAAGAAAAGTAGTCAAGCCCGTACGGTTGAGTTGGTAGTTGAAGATGATACAAACGAGGAATTAAGTGATAATAAAGAGCCGCTTAATAGCGAAGAAATTAGGGAGGATGAGGAATGCGATCAAGAAGTTGCTGAAATTCTGGAGCGTAGTGAAAATTTAGTGCAAGTGGAGAATCCTATCGAAGGAATGCCAAGTATGCCTCCGGGTAACTTACGTGAATCCAAGTATGAGTCAAGGGATGTAGAGTTGAGTGACAACCCGAATATGCTGAACTTGCATTGTAGCTCCGAAATAGAGCCCTCTAGTCGAATATCTTCGGCAGAATTTAACACGTTGCCTGGCACGTTCTTGTTGGAAGAATCCGAAGTTGTAAATAATCATTGTATAGACAGTAGTTGGACACAAGAGACTTTGTTGGACTATGTGAACGAAGAAAGGGTAAAACGATTACGTGAACTGGACGAACGATTACATAAGCTATTTCGAGTGGATTTTGATAATAACGTGCCTATTGAACTTGGAACCTTGAGAGCGATTACCAACGATGAACGTAACATACTGTTGGGACCAGAATACATGTTCACCATTCCCAGTGAGCATGTGAAAACGATGAAGTACCGTTATCCACGTATAGAATTTACTCCATGCCAACCCAATCCGGGTGACTGAGACGACGAATAAATGGAAAATGCGGAATTTGTAGTACCCAATAAGTGTTTAGGCCTCGAATGGCATTAGTTGCCGCAACCAAGAATACTCTTTTACCGACGTACCCTTATTTGATAGAGCAACTGAATAGTTTAGCTCGACTGTTTAAGATACGTTCGAATGCATGTAGTCAGCCAGAACTTAAATCTGATGCAACGGCTTTAGCTCATTTATTAGGCGTAGCTTCATCGATAGAACATAGAACTACACGACTTTACCTTAGCGTAATAACTCTATCCTCCTTGGAACTTCTTTTAGGATTGGTGGATAAATGCGTAAGTGGCCACACCCTCCGCCAAGTCATGAAATAAACCTACAAGGCTGAGTTAAGTTACCGACCCACTTGTCAGAAAACCATCTTAATCTCTCTAAGCCCTTATTCTTCCCGAGAGCGAATGTTATTTTGACGGATATTACGGAAGATGGAGTTATACCGGGACCTTATTAACCAGTTGCGCCTTTATCGATTGCATACCTCATAGGATTAGCAACACAGTCTGCAAGAGTAAGCTATCGCAATAGTAATCTGGAATTTCACAAGCAGATTATACGAGCTCCTTACTTGTTACATATTGTTCTCCGAAACCAGGATACCAATGGTATCCCAGTAGATAAGTTTGCCCAACATATAATGGAAAACACTGAGTTTGAGAATGCGTCTCATAGGCGAGATCGTCAGAAATTGGTTCGTCAGAAATTCGTAGAAGCTCAGTTACGTCTACTAAGACACCCAGTAGCCTCGTTGACATGTGAATCTCCAATAGTTAGTACCCCAGTAGAAGACCTCGACCAGCAGATAGCTGGTGCAATGGTGGAGTATCTGGATAAAACGGACACTGAGCCTGAAACGAATGGCGACCGAATTAACGAAGACACAAGTCTTCCCTGTCAGGATGAAGTAGGATTAGAGCCGGTCCCCTAGAAACTGCAAAGGACACCAATTGCGATTACACCATTAGTTGGATGCAGGACTAGTACCTTAGTCAGTAGCATCTGTGGAGTTCTCCTAGTTATGTGGTGTGCATAGATTTCAACCACTCACGCCGTTTCGACACCGATGAGTGAGAAAATATCTCGTTTAGAAGTAGTGGTAAACTCTCAGGTAGGAGTTATAGTTGAACCTCAAGGACTAATGATCACGTCAGATCAACTTACATACTTACCTGTAGTTTTACAGCTGACACTAAGACATTGGAGACCAGATATGAGGACCCGTCGAACGAATTTACCCCTTCCCTACTGTATAACGAGGATGGCACGTGTTCATCCGATTGTTGCTATTGGAGTAAGTGTACGACTGATCCGCAGTTGTACAAAACTATGCCAGAATTAGGAACTGAGTTAAGTGGAACCTATAATACAGTTTTAGATATTAGTTATTATTCCAACCTTATGCGCTCATTTTGTGATAATAACTTACATTTCTGTCATGATGACCATAAGAGAAGCAAGCGTTTTGTTACGCTTATTCCAGCTGCCGCTGGAGCAGTGTCAGGATTCTTAAAAATGGGAATGGCCATCTCTAATGGCATTCACATACACAATATGGGAAAACAAATGCGCGCCATAAGAACTTATATGAGAGATACTTTGGAAGCCACCCTACGTAATACGAAAAAGATTAAGAAGCTAACCTAAGCTAATGAAGATTTATACGCATTTTTACATCATAGTATGCAGGAAGTAGTTGATATGTTAGAACAAGTTAGATGCTCACAACATAAAGCAGTAATGCAAGTGAACCAGATGTTGCTTACACATACAGTTCGAGTAACATTCGATCGTTAGTCCAAGCTATAATGCAATCTATGTTGAGTGGAGAATTAGCGCCGACCGTAGTAGACGCTCTAATGTGAAGACGCTTATTTGAAATGGATCCAAGAATATTACCCTGCTACGAATGACGTAAGACCGTATTTCCGCATATATACCACTGGCTGGAATGTACCCGCTACTCGAACGCATGTAAAATCACTGCTACCAGAATACGCAGACCGCGTATCTTCACCACGCCTTGAAGAATTGAATTTAGCCGCTTGTAAACGCCACCAATGCATTGCATTTTGCGCTTGTAACTGATCAACGGATACATGCCTTGACTGGATTATCTCTGGTGATCTTGTCTCTGAGTACACCAAAATCAAAATGCCAAAACCGTTCCTTAATCGGACCACTTGACAATGGTACCGATGTTTACACTATTATGCAAGGAGTTCTGCTCCGTACTTCGGATGAGAAACTTGTAATCACTGACAAACCACATTTCGCACATATTACACAAGGAAAAAGTAGGAAAGTACCCGACCATGGAGTCGTTTGGATGCCATGTGGTAACTACACACAGTTAATTGTCGGATCACTTATGCTAACCAGTATGTTACAACCTGAGGAATTGATGGTTAGAGTTGGCCCTAACATTACCTCCAAACAATTATCTAGTACCAAGCTAAAACCCCTTACTTGGAGTTTTTTAGAAAATGCTAAACCAATTAACCTACAAGTCACTCAGATAGCCAAGGACCAGCTACATAAGATAATATCCCTTCCTGCAATCGAGTATACCGGACTCTCCCCGTACGCAATAATTATTGTAATCGGCATCATTGTACTAGGATATGGTCTCTATAAGGGTAAATTACTTCCCCGATGTACCCACTGTTTACCCTGATGGTTTCCTGGTGGAAAACGAGTGGATACTCAGAAAGTTGACCTAACACCGGCCACCCGGTGGATGATGACTTCACCTGAAGCATCCACCACTTCGTATGCCGACGAAGCACAAACTATGACGCCGCTTCAGAAAACCGAAAGTACAGCCTCTTTACCGTCTCCCGAAAAAATTGCGGAACCCCGCGTCGTTATACACGGAAACACCCTCCTCCCAGTGCCCCTTCTGATGAAGGCATGGTATTTCTTGACGACAAAGAGTTATTCGCTAACCCCATCCGTCCACTACGTAGTAAGTCGCGTTCTGGTATCGTAACCAAACGGGTCAACGCTATTAAAGCCAATAATACACCGTTGATTATCAACACCACCATTCGGGAACACCCGTAAATACGTTCGATCCCAATCCTTAACGAGATTAATTTCTCTCATACGTCCATGACTTCCTTTCAGTTAAAACAGCTCAAAACTGTAATGTCGGAGAATTCTGACTCCTTTAGTACCCATCCATTTGATTTATGCCGAAGTGGAATACATCTACACAAGATTAACACTGGAAACGCCCGACCCATAAAACAAGTTCCGTATCACCTTGCCCACTCTTTAAAGAGAACCCCGCCGAGAGGAATTAAATAACATGGCTGAAGCCGGACTAATCACACCCTCCGATTTTCCTTGGGGAACGCCCATCGTATACGTAACCAAGAGTGACGGAACACTACGCCTGTGTGTCGACTTTCGTATGTTGAACGTAATAGCCGAAAGAGATGTATACCCTTTACCCGTATTGATGATATTCTAGGATGTCTACGAGACACTAAATTTATGTCTAGTTTAGACTTGAACAAAGGATTTTGGCAACTAGAACTTGATTCTGAAACGAAAGAGAAGACCTCTTTCGTTAATGTCCATGGTCAATACGAATATAATGTTCTTCCCTTTGGTCTTAACTCTTCCCTCGGAGCTTTTCAAAGATGCATGTCAATAGTGCTCAAAGGACTAGAATGGGAACGATGCTTAATATACATCGACGATATCTTGATCTTTTCCCCTAGCTTTGATTTTCCCCTAGTTAGTAGATTTGGTTACTGTATTAGAACGATTTCGAGCTTGTCCCGCAGACCCATAGCAGTAATCAGCCGCTCACACGATTTGACCAGGCGACCGAAGTCATGCTGAACCTCCCTCGGTCAACGAGTTAGGGCACAAATAAACGCGTCACTCGCGTAAGGAATTATTTCACATGTTTCCCTGAGTTAAGTTCGGGAATACGACCTTTAAGCCGACCGAGGTTAAACAAAATTTCTGCACGTACCGTCCTTGGTCATATTTTATTTATTGAGTTTTGATAGGAGATTTCATTTGTGTTTTTTTACTAAAACGATGAATCGAAGGAGCACAAACCTGCCCTTATACTCCCGTGGTTGGAAACCTGAAACTTAAGTACTCGTTATATGACAAAATTCCTTACTCAGACATGCTGCCGAATTTTATTAGGATGTTAGTAGTGACCCAAGCTTTTAAATTTAGCCGAGAATTTTGATCGATCCGTAACCGAATTCGCTGGGTCGATGTCTTGTGAGCGACACCGCTCACTCTGAGTGAATATTTGACATAGCTCAAAAGTTAATCCAGGTATTTGGCTAAAATATTATCCGTATCTCGATAAGGATCCAAGCTATTAAATTAATACTTAAAACCTTCGAATATCTCGTCGGAATCACAAAACCGGCGACCACGAAGGGGCTTGCCCGCCCCCACCGAAAACATGAATCTGGAAATATTTTAAAATCCCCTCCAGGAATTTGGTTGAAACTCTGGCCGTTTCTTCATAGATACGTCACCTACAGGATGCAAATCCAGTACCTGGTTATATCTCGTCGGTATCACAAACCCGACGACCATGAAGGGGCTTGCCCCCGCCGAAAACACGAATCTGGAAATATTTTAAAATCCCCTCCAGGAATTTGGTTGAACTCTGGCCGTTTCTTCATAGATACCTCAGATACAGGATGCAAAACCAGTATCTGGTTATATCGAGTCGGAATCAAAAAACCCGACGACCTGACAGGGGTCCGCCTCCACTCAAAATTTCAAATGTTAACTCAAAATCCCCTCCAGGAATTTTGATGATTTTTATCGTACAAATAGAAACCCGTTAGGCCTTCCACTTGAGCTATCAAGCCCAGCATAGCCGCGGCCCATTCAAAAATTATAATAAAATAAACCCGAGCAGCGCAAAAGCCGCTCAGGTTTCATAAGGAATTTATAGATTTCTGCGCAATGTGTGCAGTTTCATAAGTAGGTTTTGGTCTTGTTTTTGCAGACATTTTCCAAGCTTTCAGCCTTATAGTTCAGTTATATTTCTCTCCCTTCTCTGAGTATAGTCATCAATGCAGCACGAAAGCCGTCTGAGACTCGAATCTTCGATATACGGCCGCTGTAATGAGAATATTAAATTTACCAGAGTTGGTAAATTTAGTAGCAGTGGCAAACTTTTTTGTATATCAAAGTTAGCGATATCAGGTCTATCGGGTCCCGGCCCGACGGTTCAATTTTTGTGAGGACCGTTGACCCGGTCCAAATAAATCGATAAATAAGATCGAATCCAGCCCCTGTGATAAATTTCACAGAGAAAGGCTATCAAATTAGCGAATATTGAAAGTTATAGATTTTCCCCAGCCACTATCGAGTTAGACTAAGAATCTCGGTCGTAAACAAGGAAGTTGAGCAATCGAAGGATACAAACCGAATGGAATTCAGTTAATAAATTTGTTACGGTTGTCCTGACAGCCGGGGCCACCACTTACTAACTCGTTTCGGCGAGTAGGAACAGCTAGCAACACAACTTAAATGCTAGTACCAAATAGAAGTATTTTCGAGAGCCGTTTTCAAGTCAAAATAGTATAAGCTTTAGTATTTTTAGGATCGCCACGTATAGTTCTAGTGGAAGACAAATTTGTAGATATCTGAACCCGATTTCAAACCTTGCCTCATCCCTGAAGTTGGCATAAAGGTACTACGATGATAACGTATCGCCCAAGCTCGTCCCTTGCCCCACATTAGTGCCTTTACGTGGTAGCAATAATGAATGATGCGATCGCCTTAGAATAATTTCCACATTAAGGAATTGAGTTAAGATATTCAATTAGTTAAGAAAATCAATTAAAGAGACCAGGTTTATCCGCCCGTTCGAACCAGTAGAATTTGGGAATGCCCCAAAGCGAGTCATTGTTTCGGCAGTGGCCTACTTGCTCGCTTAAGCGTACCCTTTTTGTCACTGATCAAGGATTGAGCAAGCAGTTAATTCTTAAACTTATGAAACCCGTCCTAGGACGTACAAATAAAATTGCCAAACGTTTGTTGACCCTCATAGACACACCACGAACCTCAAACCGTAAAATTTAGTATAATCTTTTGGTCCAAACTGAGTAATACAATCTGTATTTAATGCTCTTGCACAAGCTATTACACCTACATCCAGTGTTGGAGCTTTACCTGTCAACTGAATTACCGCCGAACACCGAGTTAACGCTTTAGTAGTGGACGTTGAAGGCTAAGACCACGGCTCCAACCTTTTTGCAAGATAAGTAAGAGTCCGTTTCGAGCTCTCCAATGAGCTGAGCTAGGTTTATGAATTGCCCTCAAATATAACCCAGCCGTCTCGTAATGGGACGCGGAATACCCTAATTTGCACCTCCGAGTTGAGATTTTAGGGATTCTTTTCTTTACCGTACTGTTTGGCAAGAATATAGAGTAGTGTCCCGCCGAGCCAGGCGTTGACGAAGGTCCTAAGTGAATCCCGATTTAGACTTTAAATTGATGATTTACCACTTTTCCCTGGATCCGGCTCGATCCAGCGTCTTCTAAAATTGTGTAAATTTGGCAGTCAAAGTACAATATCAAAATGCCTAGTGTTGGTAAATACGATTAATGAACACAACACAGTATAAAATTTAGTAATAGATTTTGTGAAAAGTTAGAAAATTTGGTCCCAACCTCAGTTTACCGGGACCCATATGCCACTCGTAGGATAATTTTACCCGGCCCATTTAGTACTACTTTGACTCATGTTTATCGACACGAAAAAGTCCGTTTTAGTAGTTATTTAGGTCACAGATGAGCATATATTTAGGACCGAATTTTACATCTTCATTATCGTGCTGGAAGGATAGTTTCATAGGAAATTGGAGTCAAATTTAACAAGGCGTATCTTTGTAATTCGCCGAAAATATTGTCATATAACCATGGTTACCGTTCATATGTGTGTATTCGAGGAGGAAAAGTAACAGCGTACCGTTGTCGCACCGGAGAAAATTAAGAGTCGTACCGTTATTCACCTCACAATCTTACCGTCGTATGAACATGTACCATTACTCCGTTGTTATAATACTTTGTCATATGTTAATCCAATCGCTACTTTACTGCATTTACGAATACTCACTTATCATGCACCATAGTCGTGATTAAGATGAGCAAGAGCACGCCCGACGATCCCACTGTGTACGCTTTGTCCGGCTAGCCTCATTTGTACCCCATTATTATTCCGGCTTTCACTTACCTGAACCTATTGCTTTGTCGGAGTACCCTCTAGTAGCAATCGTACTACCGAGCGAGTAGTTAGTTGAATGGCGCCTCTCGATAGCTAACTGTTTTACGCTTCGCGTTACTCACCTGTGTTTGCTTTTGACCTGGCCCACTTTTAATGAGTAAGGTCAGCGCAGCTGTCGTCAGAAAAGGCTTAGCTGTTTACGCCGAGTTTTGAAGCAGGTGAGACTTCTATGAAAAAGGCGATGACTCCGCGCTTACCCCACTGGTCGCCCTGGTCATTCTCCAGATAGCGCACCATACTAGCGACATTATACCTATCGTGGGGGCCACTGGCTAAATTAAATAAATTATAAAGCGTCCAGGAAAATAGAAAGGAAAACTTTACTCCAAACACACTTCCCGGTTGAAAGATGACAGGGAATAGTGATATGGTCTCTTTGGCCTGACAGCAGGTGACGGAGCCAACCTACCCTAGGAACCTCAAAGGTAGCACCGCTTAGGCTACGTGCGCAACCCGTCCGGCAGGATCAGAACACATCATGTGAAGTGCTCCTGCGGGTTGCTAAGCTCCATAATTTCTTGGGCCTAACCCGAATCAAAGAGGAGAAGTAGAAATTTGAACTCATTAGATCCACCCTCGAGGTTACGATCGCCGGGGTCGTATGGGCATTACGTTTGTGGAAGTGCGTAATGCAGCAACGTCACGTCGATATTACATAAGCACAACATCAAACATTATTAGATCATCTCTATTCAAAATGCAACATGTTGCATTATACGACTATGCGTTCTCTACTAATGTCAAGGACAAGCCAATAACCAACAAAATGCTTACATTGAACAGTCACAAATAGGGCAATTAACTAGTAACTCTATCGAGATTGCAGAACGTAGTGAGGCATAGATACACCTACGCGTTTTGCGTGCATAGCCAATCAGCTCTCGATAGCATACGTCGATAAGCTATATGTGGATATCACACAATACCGCATAAGTTAGAACAAAACTAACACCGGCAATAAGTTTCGCATGCCCAAAAACACCCCAAGTCCAAGCTATCAGCTTCCCAAGACGTCACAATAAAATTGGGAATTTTGGGTCGATGAACCATGGAGGCGCCATACTCTCGTAGCCATGGAACAATGAGTCGCAGAGTAAAACCAACAACTGCAATGAGTGTACCATGTACGAAAACCACCGTGAAACTTTTCAGCCGCCCAGGACGTCAGAACAAAATTTGGGAATTTTGGGTCGATGAACCACGAGGGTGCCATACCTCAAACCCCATAACCGGAGCATTGATCGAAAAACAAAAATCGGCATTTATCATTTTACTATGACATAAAACCAATCAGAGAAAAAAGTTAAGATAAAAATAACCCTGCTTCCGCGAAGGGTACTATAATGGGGTGAAGAACACTCATTTTGACCTTTGACCCCTCACTGGGGCGTTATACCCGCGTACCCATGAAAGCATGGGCCACAGAGCAAAACCATCACCACCAATAAGTTCCCCACGCCCGAACACCCCCAAGTCAAACTTTTCAGCAACCCAGAACGTCAGAACAAATTTTCAAATTTTGGGTCGAGGAACCATTGGGGCGTCTTACCCCCGTACCTCAAACCCCATAAATCCAAAACCAGAGCTTCAGTCGAAAAACAAAAAAAGAGGCACATGTATTTATCATTTTACTATGAAATAAAACCATTCAGAGAAAAAAATCGAAAGTTAATACAAAAATAACCGTAAAGGGTACTAAAATGGGGTAAAATGGGAAAAACCCCACATTTTGACCCCTGAATCCGAAACAAGACCCCAAATCAAAAAAACTCGGGGTGTACACGGTAAATGGACTATGCCGATTCGAATGAGTTCAAGATCATGAAAATCGGTTAAGTCACTCCCGAGTTATGGCAGATCACACACACACCGGGGGAATTTAAAAGATTTCACCCCTGCAACACACAATCTCCACTACGTTTAACTAGGTTCTAATAAATTTGATTGCAAATCTGGTATTATGTCTATGTTAATGTATAATTCTAGTGAAAGAGCTTTACAATAACGAGACACGAACTCCAGAATGTTAATTGAAATGGAGCGAGCGGAGTTTCTACATATACCTTTGCTTGCTGCAAAAATCGTAAAAAATTTCTTTGTTGTCAGTCTGTAGAGATCATAACTCATCACTAAATTTTTATTTGTGTTCATGTTTGTTTCATGTGTTTCATGTTCATTGCTAATTCAGTCCATTTGTGCCCTTTCATTATACGCTAAACCCGCCGAGCACGTCTAACGGGTCAAAATGACACCCAAATGTACAACTCGCTATTAATTTATTTTTTATTCCGAGCTATGAATCAAAGTTAAAAATAGTTCCCAAAAGTAAATATTTCAAAATTTTGCAAAGCAAGTTTTTCGTTTATTGTTGGTGGACGATAAGATTATAGATATATTTAATCCGTTACACACGATGGTTTCATTATTTTAGCCCCATGTTGGCTATGTTATTAATCTTCCGAGACGGTACCGGAACAAAATTTGGTAAAATGTTACCCCACAAATAATACAAATTCCGCCACTTATTGTTGGTGGACGATAAGATTATAGATATATTTAATCCGTTACACACGATGGTTTCATTATTTTTGACCCGCCGAGCACGTCTAACGGGTCAAAATGACACCCAAATGTACAACTCGCTATTAATTTATTTTTTGTTCCGAGCTATGAACCAAAGTTAAAAATAGTTCCCAAAAGTAAATATTTCAAAATTTTGCAAAGCAAGTTTTTCGTTTATTGTTGGTGGACGATAAGATTATAGATATATTTAATCCGTTACACACGATGGTTTCACTATTTTAGCCCCATGTTGGCTATGTTATTAATCTTCCGAGACGGTACCGGAACAAAATTTGGTAAAATGTTACCCCACAAATAATACAAATTCCGCCACTTTTTAAATATAGATGCATCTAGATAAATCGAAAATGTATATAGGTTTTCGGGATTACTAACTAAAATAAAGCATAAATATTTGCGTAGTTTGCATCAAGTAAGGCAAACCTTAAGCGCTCTAATACGTAAAATCACTCTTCAAATCATAAATTTTCTTAAAAATTGTGATTTATAAATTTCAATACTTTTCGTTTTTTCATTGGAAGAAGAAATAGACTTCTTCGGTTTTGATATATGACTAAAATGACCGCAAAGTTGCCATTTAAGTATTGCCGGTGGGTAATAAATTGCTTACATGGGGCTTTAAGCGGACTTAGAGACCTGAATTTGGAACCTCAAAATGGTCAATAAGCGCAGAGTAGCCACATTCGCTTAGTTTCCCCAAAGGTTTGCGAGTTAGTATTAAATTTAACAGAACACTTTCTTTACGAACTTGAGCTCTTAATACACCCACAATCCTCTAACACTTAGCCACTACACCACCTATATTTTCTGCAGCTCCGAAGAACGTCGTGAAAACTAAAGCATGATAAAGATAGGTTTGACACTGCTTAAATATAAAACAGTGCCTCCTGAGGTACATTTCGAAAACTTAGTCAGTATCAAGCGATTAAAATTGTGTCGATATTCCACAACACTATTTTATAATTATTTTTATTAATTAAATCTATTTACCTAACTGCAGTTTGGAAGCTTTTCTTTTGTCACGCGCAGTGGACGAAGGAAGCAAAGGTGAACTTGATGACAAATCTGTATCTCCTGAGCCCGACAACCGATGTTGTGGCGTACTCGATGAGCTCCCGCTATCTTCAGGACTGTCGTCACCAGGAGTTCCAGGAGGCTAAACCACAATGAAGAGCACATACTATTAAATGACGAAACAATACTAACGCCATCCACGTTTGTACCCAGATGATATGTAACTACACGCTTTTATAGGGCCGCTGGGTTTTCAATGTAAGATCGAATTCAATGAAAATTCACACACTGTATGTGCTACAGAAGTACATGACAGGAACAGAACAATCAATGCAAACTTTCATCAAAAAGGTTATAGTTATCGTCAAGTTCATACTTCCTTAGGCTTCGAACATTTATTCTGGATCTTTAAACGCCCTATTGGCCTCATTATCTTTTAGTTGTTCGGATTGTCTACTTAATCTTGTCCTTGATTTTTTGTTGTAAACTCGAAACCCCCGAAAATCTTATAGACACATTCGATAGCGACAAATGGCGATGTTTAATTTTACCGTGCATTAAAACAGCCTTAGAATGAGACGATTATTACTACAAGAGCACTATAGAGTCATCATCCGTCAAAAAGACCGCTGCTCACTTGCGGTTCGAAGCCATGTCTTAACACTGCTCGTTCTTCCTTCGCTGCTCGTCCGCTCGAAAGTCATTTCTGACTAATACTATATTCGATAAAACACCAATAGGAGCCATTAGGTGTTGCTACTTTTCCTCTAATCTCATTGGTTAATGGCAGGATGATAGTTGGTACTCATAAGAATCACGGGCAGACGGTACCCCGTCCCATGATAATCTTTGGCGGATGGGCGTAGGCTGAAAGCGACCACAAGGCAGAGCACAGTACGACTATAATAACCGATTGGCATGTTCTCCTATAAAAATAATAAACAACGTTTTGACAGTACAGTCACCCTCAGAAGTAAAAGCAAATTTTTGGTGAATCGTTCGCGAAAAATTCGGTAATAGCAACTGAACAGCTGTTAATTTTTTGCGAACTGTTCGCGAACGATTCGAACATTTTTTGGCTTTATTTCTGACCGTGACTGTACATTATAATCTTCTGCTAATATCAAAATGTAAATACATGTTGTACACATCTGTATCAATCTGTTGACCAAGAATTAGGTTGAACAATCGCCTTTTCAACTTAGAATAAAATGTAATTTGGAATAAGCTCTACATCCTAGGATTGAAATTTCTTATGTTAGCTTGCCCCCCAAACTTAAAATACAATTCCCGTGCCTGATTCATATTGGCTGTAATGCAAATCATGTTAATTTGGACTTATTTTTTTAAACATTTCGCGGACAACACTGTGTTGTGTGTTATATGATTAATTATATCTACATGCCCGTATTTTAGGCCTTTATTATTGAAATAGCACATTACTTAATATTTAAACCATTGAAAAATTGAGAGCATGACGTTTACTAAAACTAAGTTTAAAAATTGAACAAAATAATATTTCTATCAGTATCATTCAGAAACTACAGTACACGCTAAAAATGAATGTCGCTCGGTCGCGACTCGCTCGAAATAAATTTGTTCTAAAAATAGAATTTACCATTAATTTTAATAGTTTCGAAATCTTGAGCGAGCTACTCGCTCGAACTCGCTCGCTCAAAATGCGACGGTCATTTTTGGCGAGTAATGTATGTAACATATTAATACTCCAGGAGATGGAACTAATCAGAAAGAGGTGGAATCGAAACGATGGTATTAGACTTTACGCACCTTTGCTCTACTGGCATTCTGTAACAGTCACATATCTCTATATAACGTATTAATGTATCTGTGCGCGAAACGCTAAACGCACGTGCAATAATATTCACACATAATTTTCAATCTATCACAACATCTTAAAACTTGACGAAAGTAATATTCAAACGCAGGAAATACCATAACATTTGTATGGATCAAGACCAAATATAGTGGTCTTATGACTTACTAACTAGTACGTTATCCTGGAAAAGAGCAATATTATCGGTCCGTGATGGTAGTCAATTTTATGTAAATAGACGCATAAGCGGGGTCTTCAGTAGCAGTTACTGACGTTTTAGTTTTGCAAGTGGGACACAGGGACATATCAATGTTGAGCACGTCGAGCGCGATGCATCTGATTTAACATGCTACAGCAATACTGTTTTGTTACAATCTATGCCTATACACAGTACTGTCTTACTAGTCTGATAAATATTACTACATCTGAAGTTTATATGGAGGCTCAATCAGTGTAAAAATGCAATGCGTGACAAAGTATAATATACCAACCTTATTTTTGCGAAATAGCCCTCGTCGCAAAGACATATCTCGCGTTGGACCAGTCATATTAGGACTTGCCGATCGACTGCCTTCGCTGTCCGAATCAGCGTTTTCCGTCCTGCTAAAAATATTACAATGAGTTAAATTTCAGCTAAAAGAAGGAAAAAGGATTATTAATACAGTCATGTTGAGGAACAAAAGCAAATTTTTTGCGAATCGTTTGCGCATATTTCGCAAACGATTGACAAAATGCACGAACGAACCAATTTGCTAATGTTTCGCGAGGAATTTATAAGCGTTTAGCAGCAATTTGTCACACATGGAATGCTTGCGAACACAAAGCTGGTATTTCATAATGCGTGATATTATTGAAAAAGAGCGAGCGGAGCGACAGGAGTTTTCACTTAGAGTGCTCGGAGGAAAATCATGAAAATTTTATATTTTTTGTTTGTTTATGTCACGAATAACTCTGGATTTCGACAAATTTTTTGCTCGATAGCAAGTGATGACGACGTAAACCTTTGTTGAACGCGAACGGTTTCAATCATTTTTCAAAGTTAAAATGGCAAAAACATGTTTTAAGGGTAATTTGTCAAATCTGGCCACACGCTTTCACTTATGTGGAAATACTGACATTTATAGGTCCTAAATCACAATTTTTGAGAAAAGATGAGCCATATTCATTTGGGAAATTTTCAGAGATCTCAAGAACAAAAATAATTATGAGAAATTCTGCTCTCGTGCAATTCATAAACTCTACATTTCAAAGAACTCGCGATATAGCAAAACGACTCTACTGGAACTTTGCAGCCACATAACCTTTGCGAGACGATGTTACATAAGGTCTCAGGATCACTCTATCGCAAACGGTAGCAGCAATAACCCAAGTTTAGTATACGCAAATTTTAGCAACCTGCGTACCGTATCATAAGCTGCCACGCCACGTCAGAAGAAAACGTAAGTCAAACTAATCTTCCTCCAGTCCCACGCACAAACACAGAGAAATATTAATCTATTCCTGCGATGACAATGACGTCATTTATTTACTATCCATATCCAATATCTAAAATGCTATATTCCACCCAATCATCGAAACATCATGTTCAGGATACGAGAGCTTAGTACATATAGCTGCAGCTACATAAACAACATTAGTATGTGTAAAAAAACACGTGCTACGTTCAACAAAAATATGTGCTCACAATGAATGTATAATTTTTCAATATTTTTGTGATGTTTATGAGGGCATATATCTTTTTACCTGAAAATCAGAGAACAGCGCTGGCTCGATTTTTTGAAAACGGCGACAAATTTTATACGAAAATACAGAATCAGTGGAGCACTAAATTGCTTCCAAACATTTCGTTAAAGTTGCTGGATTTACTCCTATTAATTAACTTTTGACGAAATAGTATAGACGTTTTCCATGTAACGAAAATGTGGAGCCATATTTTAATATTAACTTTTCGAAATCACTGTCTGTGGAATAGAATTTGATGATTTCTTAATGACGATAAATGATTTCTTAGCGGCGTCCAAAAAAATTGAGGTTACATAAAACCCTCATTAGAAACTGCAGTTTGAAACCCATTTCGGGCTTAGTATATGTGACATATTTTGTCCCACAAACTTGTTTCACACACTTTCACACAATTTTGTCGCACACTTTGTATTTATTATAGTTTAAGTCACTAAAATATGTTAACTAAATAAATTTCGCGCAGTAGCTGAATGGTATTGTAGTAATATTCTTAGCATTACATAATTACACCATGTCTATTTAACTTTAACCCTAGCTTTGGAATTGCCACAAATGTCTTCTTTAAAAGCATACCATAAATTAGCGTTATTACCGTTGGGTTTACCCTTTACATAATACGACAAAAAGTAGCATTGATCCTTCCTGTTTCTGAACTCAAATTTAAAACATACACATAATAAGCTATTCCCAGGTGCAGGCAAAGGTAGCCGTCACGTACGAATCATTAACAGATTGCGATGAATACTCATACAAGTAAGATACACCTTAAATTGTTCCAAATTAGAAATCAAATTGTTCTGCGAAAGATAGCACTGTTTCTTTGTTACTGAGTTACTGCATTAACGCTTATTTCTATTACAACACCGACTAAAGCTAACGCGTTTAACTAGCGGCATATTGTTAAAAGGATCTATTTGTATGCCTTGTTTCTCATGTGCAAGGGCTAATCAAGTTGCAGTTTCAGACCAAAATCAAGTCGAATATTGTCGTTAGTGTCTATAACGTGATAACCACTAATTTAGTAATTTGCTAAAAAATTTATATTGAAGGAGACCTGAATTATTGCACCTGGAAGCCTAACATTTAGCCAGTAACCCTTTTATCGATTGAATAAAAAATAAAAATAACCAATTCTGTGTGAAAATCGCATAGTCATCGCAGTTGTTACTATAGCTGGACTATGGCTGGCGGTATATGGTGCAAATTCTGACAGTCAGTGTTTTTAAATAAACATATCGTATTATCGAAATATTCCTAACATCATCTAACCAAGGGCATAGATAGCCCAAAGCAATGTGTTGGGCCAAGGTTCGTGGTATTCTGCTGTTATAATGGCTTTAGAATAGTTAGCGCAGGGTTTGTTTTTATGCGGAATAGGGTGCATTTGTGCAGTTTCATAAAAAGCAAACATAAACTTAAAAATGCACACGTCCGACTTATGCGATTTTGTTAGTTAAAGCCCAACGAACACCAAAATACTAAAACCAATCCAACGATTGAATCCAGTTGAGCGGTGACATTGTCAATTTAGTACATAAATTTTTAATCTCAAGTGACTGTATTAGTATAAAACATGTGTCTTTCTCATTTCAACTCGTTTTGATCCGGGTATATAGCTTGACGTATTATGTAATTAACATGCTAGTAGTAGAGAAAATTAAAAATTTTATGCTTGTAAGCCTTTCCACTAAAACATAGAAATGTCGTCGTAAAATTGTATGTCGTAAAAATTCAAGCCCAAATTTAAAAACGAACAAATGAGATTTTGAAAAACTCCTTGACTCCATTTGGCTCAGGTATTTGCGGCCCTTGTATAGGGCCTGCGGCAGGCGTGTATCGTTGTTTTCATACCATGACTATGAAATAAGGGGCGAAAGGATTTTCCCGTCCAGAATCGACCAATCTTGTAGCTTCATTTCACTATTTCAGTTTTTTAAAAGCATATACTATAAATCCAACGATCTCAGAGCAGCATCTATTTACACAAGTTAGACGTTTATCTTGCATCTATTCCATGAAATATTACACAAATATTAAATATACAATAATTGCTGCTGTATATAACACATTAGTAGCATTTATGCATGAAGTGCAGGAAAAAGTGAACGAGTACATATAAACGTGCGAGGGCATTTACATGTTGTGTGTTGCTTATAAAACACGGTAAAAATCCAGTACCGTATATTTTGAATTGTAATTAAACTAGTGCATCGGAAAGTCGATAAGGTGAAACAAATCACACTCTCCCACTCACAGCATTTAGCAACATACACTATTATAGTGGGAGACCGTTTGCTAGGCCGCCTGAGACTTGAATGCCGCAATGTTGAAAACTTGTCGGAGCTTTTAGCAATTATAACACACGGCTCGTTATTTTTGTCGTCACTGCCGTTGGATTTAGTTTTAGGCAAACGAAGCGACTTTGTTTTATTGCGCTTAAATGATCCCTTCGGTACAAAAACAGGACCAACTGACAGTTCCTGTGGTGGCAAAGAATTTCGCTTCGTCAGCAGAGAAAGAGCATTCGATACAGTGCTTTTCGCAAAATGCGCGATATTCGACAACGGTGACTTCTTTTCCTGCTTGCCATTACATTGTGAACCCGATCTGCACATACATTATACTCCATTTCGGCAATTGTTTTATTCATATGAATTAAATGAGCTGTAATCTATAATTTTTTTCATTTTAACGTAAATCAGATGGCACAATCATAGGATTTTTATTACGGCGGAACTACGGACTCGTCGCGTTGAGATCATGAGAGAAAAATTAGCACACCGAAATTAAACATTATCAGTTGTTTAACTTTTATATAGTTTTTAAAAGGAATCATGTACAAGTACCGAATAAACTACATGAATTACAGTACTCATTTTTTAATGATAATACTAAGTATAAAGCGGCATTACATTGATTTACGAGAAATAGCTTGCCATTAAACCCAAATTCGCGGCAAAATGATAAATGTATTAGTAAACCACCTTTCGTGTTTCTATAGTTGAGAATGACACGGTCACCCGCTTTCATCTAAATTTCTGCTACCATCATACAATAAGTACGTATACCAAGGTTGAAGCAGTCTGGCAATAAGTTCGTCGTCAAAGAAAACATCGGCAATTCACACCTATACCTAGGCATGTATAATATATTCTGTAGTTTCAGCAACTAAATAGTAGCTTACATCATTTTACACTAGTATTATAATGGTAATATGGTTCTCATTATATTTAACATTTATAACAGATTGTATATTCAATCCCAAAACAACTTGTTACAATATTGGTTTGAAACGAGGTAAGGAACGCCGCCCATTCTGACTGTCACAAAACCTAAGATAGTAGCTTATCTGAAGACCAAGGAACCAACGAATAAACAAATAAGTGACGAGACTATAATTCTTTCAGTAATTCCGTGAATAGACAACAAGTTTTGAGGTAAAAATGCTACAGGTTGATCTGATGGATTCATTTAGACAAAAACGGAACTACAGTCATGGCCAGAAATAAGTGCAAAATAATCGATCAAAATCGATCGAAATTTCGATCGATTTCGTTCGATTTCTATCGGTTTCTATTTTCGCGCGATTAGATAAATTTCAAATTTTAAAATTTCGATTTTTTTCGATTAATCGAAATTTCGATCGATTGCGATTAAACGAATTTTCGATCGATTGCGATTTCGATAGTTTTCGATTGCACTTATTTCTGGCCGCGACTGTACATTAAATGGAGATTTTATTCACTATATTTAAAACAAGCTAAGCTTCTCCTAACAAAGAATCAATTATTTTGACCTCACCCAAGCGCCATCAAATTAATGCCCACAGGGTAAATTTATACAGGGTGTCTACGGACTGGCTCGCTCCATTTTTCAGGTTTTTTCAGGTCTTTGGGGCTAATTTCGCAGGTTTTTCACAAAGGATTTTATTACCCTCAGCACACGTTTTCAACCTATTTATAACGCATGCTCTGAGTTCCTGTGGTCAGTGTTATAGCTGCGTTATGAGTAGAACCCATGCTATGCCGACGAAGGGCCTGTATGCCCATATTGCCAAGTGAAAACGATTTGCTACATGCTGTAGAGCGCGCAATTTTGAGATCAGAAGGAACTTTTTGCAACCATCGAAATCCGGGGAATAAACTGCTGTTGAGCCATGTATCCAAAAAGTTGAAGATGGCATGATGTAGGTATGTATTGTTATAAGTAATTATGGTATGTTTAGAATATCTGAAACATGATTCGTACTTAGAAGCATATTATAACTTTGTGATAATATGCTTCTAACCAAAATAATGTGATAATATGCTTCTAACAAAACCAATTCATTTCTACTCGCCGTTAGGTGCATTATTTCCAAATCCACGTAAAAAAAGTTACTTTTTGCAGAACTATTCGTTAGTCTCAATCAAAATTATCAAAAATTGGGTTCGAATTCGAATGAATACAGACACATTCGCAAGAAAATAATTATATTTCAAGGAGAAAGTACGACCGAATCATGTTTCAGATATATAATAAATTAAGCATTATCGGGATGGGAAGGGAAGCAGAATCACTGTTGGAGACCAGTGACGCCATACACCGGCCAACCTGAAATGAAACAATCTCAACATCTGGAATTGTGAAAGTCGGAGTCATTAGCAATTGAATTTTGCGTTTAATTAATTCAAAATTGTAGACGAGAAGAAATGTATTGAGAAAAAAGGGAATAGAAAAAATTATACGGGGCATCTTCAACCTGATAACTCCTCAAAATTATTTCGAAGTTAAAAAAATTGAAAAAATTACGTTTTTCTTGTCATTTTTCAGGTTTTTGGCGATTTTATAACTACGGACCTCAAAAAATCAGGTTTTTTCAGGTTTTTGCTAAAAATCAGGTTTTTTCAGGTCGTAGACACCCCGTTTATATACAACGCATGTTTATTCAAGGCATTAAGGGATTAAAAGATACTCTCTTTCAAAAAGATATTGGGGCGCCCTTGATGATCTGCCGGGTCCCGACATCAGCAGCCAGTTGCCGACACCCAGGCCGTAAATGGATGTAAGTTCAGACAAAAACTATTTACTTTCGGAAGGAACTCGTACTCATTTTAAAGGTGGGTACACTGGACTACAGTGGCCTTAGTACCATAACGAAGAATATTATGCACTGCAGAGGGTTTGATCTCATTATCATGATTTTCAGACGTACGACGAATGTCACTCTGTCACGCGGCCACACATGTGCATTGTATATAATATTTATTACAAGTAGTCAAGTTTTCACAGCTGCATTTTTGGAGCAAAGTGGTTTCTTATACCAGGCCAGGAATGCTGCTACAGTTAAATACAACTAAACGAAAGTACGTACTTTGTATCTTCCACGGTGACAGCACTAATTTTAGGACGCTCGACACCTTCTAAAAGTCCAGTAAGAGCAACCATACGAAAAGGTGTACCATGATTTTCCTGAATATACATAATCAACAGTCGCACGTCGTGGTATAAACTCTAAAATTAAACATTTTCAATGAGAACAACAGTATACTGTTTAGCTCTGACACAGACTGAAGACTAAAAACCAAATACATAAAAGTTTTCGGAATGCTAAAAACATAAAAAATATATGGCGTTAAAACAAACGCAATAACCAAAATGGATTCATTTCTACATATTATGAAGCATTGCTTAAACATGAACTGAAATATGTACATCTGGTTGCTTAGTTTTTGCAATATTTTATTTGATTTTGCCTTAAACTAACCACAACTTAGGTATAATATTGTTGAAAAACACCGTCTTCGTTATTTAACCTTGCTAAAATAGCACAATTCTTAATAGTTTGAAACTTATATAAATTCGGTCCCATTGACGTACTTAGTGCTCGGAATAACCTTGCTTTCGTGAATGGTATTAAAATGCGGTAAAACCCCTCATTTTTACCTCTGACCCCGGAATCAGACCTCAAATCAAAAACGCTTGGGGATGCAAACAGTAAATCAATTAAGCCCGTTCGAATAAGCCCAAGACCATGAAAATCGGTTAAGTCATACACACCCAGACGGAATTTGAAAGATTTCACCCCTGCAACACACAATCTTCACTACGTTACACTACGCTCTGACAATTTGTGTCATTCCATAATTCATATGGAAACAACAGTATATGCAGGCAGAGGTGGGGTAGGATTCAATCGGGTTGATCGAGAGGCTTTAAGACGTGAAATGCAATGTTTTGACGTTAATGACAGTCATAATCCGAGTTAACCGTGGCTAAATTCTAGACAAATCTGCTACGTAATGTAGTAAAACTCTATTTGTTACAAAATTTGGTACCAAATTCACAACCCCATTATTTCTCAAGTTCGTCCGTTAAAAATAGAGGACAAAACGGCGAGATAGAAGACAAATCTTTCGACTCCTTGGCACAAGGTAAATTCATATAAACTAACATCAGTCGCCTAAAGCCACATCAGGGAAAACTGTTAGCCCGGATACCTTCTCACAAAAGATCTTTAGACTGACATCACGATAATAGTGTCTTTTTGGGGATCCACGAACCCGGGGTTCGTGGATTCTATCTGCGAAGCAACAACTTTATCTTTTGGCCAACGATCAGAAAATTAAAGTATACCTATTTATTTTCTTTTAGAACCACATAAACCATTCATTTCAAGTTTACTACTACGAATTAACAATGTTATTTAATAATTTTTTAACATTTATTATTAAATTATTAAATAATTATTTAACAATTTAATACCAATAACATGTCATGTAACAAACGTATGTATAGTAAAGGGAGACGATTGGACACCGAGCAAAATTGTCTAGTCTATACTCCATGCGTGATAAGAACATTCAATTTGACGCAGTATATGCAAGCCTTTACAGCGAAAGGTATTTTTCCACTGGGAGGAAAAATCGTCATCTTGATCGATAAATATAATATTGTAGCTTCCTCAGCTTCTTCAAAGTCCAGGAGTGGGAAGAATGCCATCGCCATACATGAAATTTAAGGAATGAAACAATGAAATTTAACAATGAAAGGAATGTTTTTAAAGGCAAGAAAATACTTTAATGAAATAATAGTACATTCCTGGGCTCTCCAAATTGGGGGAGGTGGGGGCTCCTGGCATTTTTCGGTGTCCCCTGGTTCAGAATAGGTACCCCCTGGCAAAATTTTGGGCTTCCCCCGGGTTCATCGCCTCTTGGAAAATTTTTTTATTTACTATCGGGCCAAAGTACAAAAAAATTGATCAAAATTTATACTAAAATTCCGTTCTGAAACCAAAAATTTCTCAAATTTGGTTCAAAATCGCTTTTACTTTCCATCAAAAGCATTTTGGCAGTGTTTCTGACACACTTTTTAACCGTTTTTCTCTTGGAAAAATGTCCCCTGGCAAAATCGGGCGCCCCCGGTACGGAACCAGGGGGATCCCTGGTTCATGCCCCCCCGAAAAAATTTTCAGCGAATGGAGAGCCCAGTATTATATTTTTGAACTGGCAGCACTGATCGTTTTACCATAAATGTCGGTGGACACCGAATGACCAAAGTAAAAAAAATCCAATTTTCGTCGTTTTGTGACAACGTCAGCAGGAAATAATTGCATAACCTAAGATAGATCTACAGTACCCGCCAAAAATGACTGTCGCTCGCTCGCGACTCGCTCGACACTCGCTCGCGACTCGCTCGAGACTCGCTCGCGACTCGCTCGAAATAAATTTGTTCTAAAAATAGAATTTTCTATTACTTTAAATAGTTGCGAAATCTCGAGCGAGCCACTCGCTCGCGACTCGCTCGAGACTCGCTCGCGACTCGCTCGAACTCGCTCGCTCGAAATGCGACGGTCATTTTTGGCGAGTACTGTAGTGCACAACTTACTATTATCAGACTGTGCATCGAACAAAACAAATATGAAGAGTTATGCGTGATATAGAAAGACAAACATGCACCTTTGACCTATATTTTTCCCCACAGATGACCGCTATTTTAGAAAACACCGCTTGCCACACCCATTCCGTTTCAATCTGTTTTTAGATCTTAACACTACACACATTACACATAACTAGTATTTCTGAAAGCCATGAAAAACTAACCATGTTTTCCGGTTCTTGAAGCCAAGATAATTTGTACATACATTTCGTAACCAACTGTTTAATTATACACAACATCACTTCGCCTTCAACTCCTTTTGACTCCGCCCAAAAATTATTCGAATAAGACGCCGAAGTCGCAGAATGGTCTCCACCAGTAGGTCTGCCGGATCGACTAGGGCCACCTGCAAATCGACATTATTACACAACCAAATATGTTTTAAGAATATTTACGAAAAATATTTAGGACACACTACTTTGCAGTAATATCTTGCTAGCATAATATCGGTAAAAATTAAGAAACAATAAAACGATGGTACGGGTTCACGGCCGTTCACCAGAATCCAGTCATTTAAAACACGAAAATGATCTGATGTATTAAGATATAAACAAACGGATCGAAGAAGTCTGCAAATGCCAGAAGCTTGTCTTATCGCAAGGGTGGTGAATTCTGAGCTTATGTATTTAGAGTTTCACAGGCCGTATAAAAATTTAACTTGACACAATCCTGCAGCGTAAACAAGCATACTGACAAGGCAGCATCTGAGAGGTTGACTTGCTATTCAAAATAAGCCCAATAGCACCTATCGCATGGGCGATTGTGGAGATATTGCAGTTTTCCTGTATTGTGGGTTTCATACGCCATTTTAAAGACCCATTATGAGCCAATACCACAACGTAAGAAAGCACAATAGCAACAGACAATGACAGCTACGTAGACGCAGAACTGCTCAACAAAAAGAGTCCTACAGAGCACAAGCAATTATGGCGATATGACATTGTTAGTGTATATTGAGCATCATGGCCCTTTCAAAAGCTTATGACCCAATCCTGCAGCGTGCATAATGGCAATAGTATTAAGGTAGCCTAACATCACTCTGAGTTGTATAGTCAATATACAACGTCCATGCTAATTTCCTATCAACATACTCAAAAATATTTCATCAAATTTGTCGCTATTGTTTCGTAATCGATTAAAGAATTTTATATCAGTATAACCAAGAGATCGATGATAGTAGACTTAACTGAATAGTGTAATACTAACTCTGCCTTTTTAACGCCCGCGGTATGTCACGGTTGTTTTCATACTTATTCCACCCGCCCCAGGCTTATGACTTTTTAATAAATGAATAATTTATTAAAAACAATAGCCCTTTTGAAGTCAAATTATTCAAATGCAGCTTTGGTTGCACAGTGACTGCTTAACGCTTCAGCTATTTTTATCGCGGTAACAAGTCGATTTCCAATTAATTAAAAAATAGAAAAGGGTTTTGCCTGCTACACTATTTTTGATCCCACCGCTTTATGGTACTGAAACTTACACTCAATTTGCGACCCGTATTTGCAAGTCCAGCCAAAACTCCAGAGTGGACTTCTTTGGAATGGGCATTAGTAGATGACATATCTAACATATAGTTTATAAAGAGCTAATAAGCTTCTATATAATGCTTTGCTACGCGACTCTTTCAGGGTGTAGAGTTTGGGTCAGAATGGGCCCAGAGACCCAAAATGTACGAACATAAATATCTCTGTAACCGCAAGAGCTATTATAGGTGTTTTTGGTCTCACTTTGTAGATCAATTCAACCTCTATGGATCTTCACACAGTACGCTACTATTTTCTTATTTTACTCTGAAAATTTGAGTCAAAAGGAGTTTCTGAATACGCCTATGGGATCCGAAATACACGAAAACGACAATATCTTCGCAAACGCTCGAGCAATATATGGGTATTATTAAGCACATTTTGTAAAACAATTTATCCTCTTGCCGCTATCTTGTCTGCTGATGCTCCATATAGTTGTTGTGTACGTCTATTTAAGTTAAATATTCAACACATAGCATCCACCGCCTAGGCTATAACACAATCTGCTAGTTAAAAATTTATTTCTCGATCGCCAAAATGTCATACTCAAAGATCATTAATAGTGCCAAAAAGCACCATGAAGAGAATCAACAGAATCATGGCCATGTTTTCATCATCAAGACTACGGCTTTTGTAACTTCATCCTCCGCGCCGTATTACGTGCACCATTTCACTCCGGGATGTTAGTGCTAAAATTTGACGCTACCATGCCAGCCTGGTGAATCATTTCCCAAAAAAATTTACAAAAATGATCATGAAATAAACATCACTACGAACAGCATTTTCTCCAAAATAATCAAGCAAGCCGTAGCGTACAGGTTATATTACGATAATCAGAATAAGTAAGTGCGTGTAAAATCCAAAACAGACGATAACAAGCGATATCACAATTGATCTTCGATTAAACGCAAACGAATGTCAGTAAACACAAACGAACTTCTACATATTTGTTAGTCACAAACGGACCGTTTTAGCATAATTCCAGAACAATGTTTTAAAATAACAACGAGCATTAATACGCAAAATTAGATTCTAAATATGTCATTGTACTTCACGTAGTTAGTGATAGCCGATTCGAGCTCCTAGCTCTTACAGGAACGAACCCTCTTTTCTGTCGTTTATAGGAAGTAACATCTAACGGGTATACCGCTGTTTCTAAGCAACGCTATAGTGGCTGTAGTGGTGGTCTTGCAGTGATATTTCACAAAAATATTGCGTCCAGCTTCTGCAACATTAGATAACTCGAGTTTGAGCAATTTGTTGGAATGGCTTCCGCACGAGAAAATAGCAATTGCTGTCATATATAGGCCCCGCAGACAGACATGACCCATTTCTGCCATAAATATGCAGATTTTCTTGCTCATTTATCTGAGAGTTCGAATGAGTTGATCAACCTCGGCTAATAACGAACTGCTAAATATTATTGAATCATTTGCATTGGTCCAGCGCGTCAATGAAGTAACGCACATTCATAATCCTCGACAGGTACTGAGTCGATCTAACATAAACTTATCATAGACTTATACATGACCTCGAATTTTGATCACTTTCTCTGTGCCTGGTCCAAAATGGGAACCCCGGACTCAAAAACATTTTCAGTTCAATGGAAACAGCTTGATGCACGCTTGTTCGCAAATGATACCCTAACTACTTTCACGACTGCGGTGATAACAGATACTTTCTATGAAGCTATGCAAATAGCCACGGATCTCCATCCTTCGATAAAAAACAAAGTAATTCATGAAGGTCAGAAATGTCGGCCGTTTGACATGGAACGCTGTGGGATAAAATCTAATGTCTATCCGCTCGATAAAATGTGGCGCCGACTCCCAAATCAAGCAAACCGTGGCAAGCGCCTCGGAAAGCGAAAATCCTTCAGAGGACTCTGCGAAAATAAGCTAAGTTTATTTTGGCGTAAAGGACTAGACAGCGTCGTACACACCAGCAGCGACCGAGACCAGCAAATGGTGCATAACATCTGAACTGTACAGCTTGAAATATTGCCTCTAACTGAAGAAGGTGTACGTTATGGCATCGTATAGTAGTTTTATGCGTTTAGTATACTTGAATATATATTTTTGATTTGTCGTTACGTTGTTGTTGATGTACAAAAGTTATTCTATATTCTTGACACGAATTATTTTTTATATTTGGGTTGAGCATAACCTTGCTTACTACTGGGACATTCGTTAGCGATTTGGAGAATACTTATACAAATATGTGCTATTCGGGTCAAAACACATAACGCTGGATTTTGACTGTTAAAACTTCTATTTCTATTAAACTTCCTATAAATTTTAAACTTAAAAATCAATGAACTTCCGAAATATTCGGTAGTTTTCGGAAATGATCCACCCATAGGAATGGGTAATGCTGTTTCGCTTATCTGCCCTTTGCAAAGACAGCTGGGATATGCAATCCGCGGGAATTTGAACCTAATCAATTCAGACGTATTGTTGTTTTCTTGCTATTAAATGTTTTCGACCTGTCAGTGTTAATTTTAAATTGACCCATTTTTTCGGTTCAAGCTATGACTCACTGTTGTTCAGTTCGGTTCGATATAAAGAATATTTGTGAGTCATAACTGGACATAAATTTCTAGAGGTTTTGGCTTCAGTCAAGGCACTTGACAGGATTTTACTAGTGTTAGGACTTGTCTAAAACTTATAACAATTTGGAAACAGTTTCCACAGATAATCGGTAATAGCGGGATTCGGTTATAAACGGCGACCGCTGGTGGGGACTGGTATTTAGCAATTTTCGTATTTTAATGATCCGTTAATGTGGGTTATTGATCTTTAAGGTCGCGTCATGGCCAAAAGTTTAGGTGTTCCCATGGTGGTATTCACTGGGGTGGGATCAAGCTACGGACCCAGCCGACACGTTTGGGCGATGCCTCAACCAGTGGTGTCGGAGCAGTTGGGAACTGAAGAAATATGCGCTTGGAGTCGAGGACATTAACTCCCCAACAGACGACCTTCTATTCATAATCTGACACTTGCATTGCTGTCGTCTGTTATTCGTCTTTCTTACCCTTGTGAGATTGTCCAATGAGTAGCCTTAATGAATTTTCAGGTACTACTTTTAAACCCAGACTTTGACGGTAAGGGATTTAAAAATTATCTTAATATTGCATGAAAAATTAACTAACAATTCTTGTAAAAATTGTTACTCATAGTTATGAGTAAAGGTAAATCTATGCCTATGGCAACTTGTTTTTGGCTAACAGAGCCTGCAAGACAGACGTTAGGGGGCATCGCGGTTGTTGAATGGCACAGGTTAAATTTATAGGTTGGCGGCTACGCAGCAACTACTGTAAGGTGGTGTGCACGAAGATGGTAAAAAAGGTGCTATAATTGATTCTGTATATAGAATCGAATCTATCGAGATAAATCTAGGCAAAATCAGGTCAAGGTTATTTAAATCGAAATTTCTATTATTTATTCTAGTATAATTTATTCAACGTTTTAAACAGTGCAATGACCTTAAATAAACTGTATCTGAATTGATTCTGCAAAAATACAACAAATAATTCGACTAAATTTTATTTAGTTAGCAAACTTTCTAGTAGAGCCATTACTGTCGAGAATTGATTCAACAACAAATTAATTTTGGCATATATTTTTACCATGTCGTTGAACGCGTCTCATAGTAGTTGCCACATCAAAACTTCTAAACTGAATTTTTTGCCAAAAGATTCTAAACCTTCAATGTTAACAAATTTTAAATGCATTTTTGAACATAAAATTAATTTAATTTGGAATTGACTAACGATAATTTATTAAAATTTGTTCACTTCATTTTAATAGTTTTTGAAAAATTTGCATTAAAAGCCTCGGTTTAAGCAATAAAAAAATTGCTTGAAATGTAATTTCAAAGCGCAGAATTATTCCCAAATTAATTGAAGGACTTTCCCTTCTTAACACATTGCAAATTGTAGGAAATTCTCTCATTTCAGATTTATTTCATAAAAAAACAAATTAACATTTTGGAATAATTTTCCGTGAAACTTTACTCTTCCATCTATTGGTTCTATATTACGCCGCTGTAAAGACAGATGAATTGTGCAAGGGAGTAGGTAGTATGATGGGGAATAGCTCTTCAATGGAAGAGAGCAACTTTTTTCTGAATGAAGGGGTGGTTCACAAATTAAAACTGAAATTATTTAAATTTGTTTAAAAAAAATTTTCAAACTCGAGCAGAAGGAACTTTCACAAGGTTTAATAAAATTCCTTTGTGAATTAATCTACTGATAATGATGGTTTTCTTTGTAAGAAGATGAGGAAATGAAATAGGACAAATAATTTCTAAACTTACTTGAAAAATTTACAGACATTTTGCGACTTTACCCAATATTACTTAGTGTATACTTATTTAGAGAACTATTTTTAAAATTTGACTCGGCAAGTATTGTACAATCCTTAATGATTTATTTATAATTTTCTTATATTTTGCCTATGAATTGGCGAACTGATTTATAGGCTACACAACTTAGTCGAGGTTCATAGTGATACCTTTATTCCTTGGCCATAGTGTGAATGTCAGAATTTGTCGTTTCCTGGTGAAAAATGCTATGTTGTTATTAATAAAATTTTAAGGTATTGCGATAACACAAACATATGTCACAGCAATGGTCTAGCTTTCAAAATTATACTTTACTTAATGAAGTGGTATCACGTTACTGTGGTGAAAAAAAAACGCAAAAGATTTGTTGGCTTTTGGCACCATGGTTAGTACTTTACTACAGGATAACTGCTGCGGAAAAATAGCCTTTTCAGTACGAAGAAGTTTTGCATTGTAGACAGAGAAATTTCTGACCATAGTGGATCAATTACCCCTGATCATGTTCCCCTAGCTTCATTTTATGAAAAAATCATTAATATAAATTTATGGTAATGTTCATTAAATAAAATTAAATTCACATATTTTGTCATAGGCAAAATTATTTTAAAGTCGTCAAACCGGAACAGACAGCGAAATTTTTTAATTCAGAAGATAAAATTTGGGCATTATGCGGCTAGAAGAGTCAAAATGATACTTATAATATTAGAATTAAAAATATACTTGACATTCGCCGACCTAGTATCTGTCACCTAAATACCGATCTGTCCAAACAAAATTAATTTAATGGCTTCAAACAGGACTGCGACATTTGGCCATTTTGGAAATAAATTAGGATACTACGGCTGCTAGTAGAGCCATAACCACACTCAGACTATCCAAACAGTACATTTGTTCTACCCCAACCTACTATCCGTAACACACCGGTTCGGCCAGTCAAATTAATTTAAGGGCTAAAAACAGGAGTTGACAACGAAATTATGCTTCTTTAGCGCGACTTTTGATCGAAGAATGTTATTTTTGACTCTTCAAAATGCTTCTCCGCGAATTTCCATGCTAGACATATAATTCGGCAAAAACTTCGAGAAAGTAACACTCTTCAACTCGATATTGAAATGTTTGGATTTTGACCCCAAAAATATATGATTTCAAAAAAGCAAAAATATAATTTTTGGACCGTAAAACACCACTTGTGCATCTGTTATACTGGTGCTGTTCCACCGATTTCTTGGTAATGGAAAACAAACCACATCATATTATAGCCCAAAATGTAAAATGGTTATTTGAAATCAATACCCAAATGAACACCCATGCTTTATATATCACGCGTAAAACATAGGGACTTTAGGTCCAATTCTATGCCACCGCTACAGAATTTAACTACTGGACACAAAGCGCCAATTTTTTTAAATCAGCGACAAATAAAGTCTAGCGCGTACGCATGGCGACTACCTCGTGTCGATCCAACAGTTTGTAGGGAATGTAAGAGATCTATACTGGATCGTTACGAGGTAGATTAATCCTGACCATAGGCCAATGGCAACATTTAATGGGCTACCCTTAATCCTGGCCACAGTTTAATGGCCAACATTTCACAGATCGCCCCAACAATCCTGGCCACAGGTGTAATGGCCAACATTTTCGTATTTAGTTACAGATGTCTCCAAACTTAGAATACCCAACGGGACGACCCAAAAGGATACGAAGTGGGGTCGCCCGATTTTGCCAGGGGGCATTTTGCCAAGAGAAAAACGGTTGAAACTCGTGTCAGAAACGCTGTCAAAACGTTGCTGGAGAGAAAAACCTATTTTGAAGCAAATTTTGACAAAATTTGCGAAATTTTTGGCTTCTTAGAACAAATTTTGATCAATTTTATATACTTTGGACCGATTGGAAAAAAAATTCCCAAGAGGCGGTGAACCGGGTAAGCCCAAATCTTTGCCAGGGGACATGAACAGGGGGCACCTGTTCTGAACCAGGCGGAACCGAAATATGCCAAGGGCCCCCACCCCCAATTTGGAGAGCCCAGTAATGTGTGGTTCATCTTCGTTCCACTCACAAACGCCCTTTGCAGGGGTTTGTGGCTTCTGTAAGAGAAACTACGATTGTAACCGTAGCTTCATTCCGAGAAAAACAGCTCGTAATATTGCTTAGTAAAACCATCAAATTCCACGAACTAATTCTATGTATCAGGAGTCAGATAACCCGCATTACAAAAACACATAGAAACAGCTTTTCAAATTCAAGCGCCTGTTTACCATATCACAATGCATTTTCTACAATACCTTTTCTGACATTAGTGAATAATAGACTGCTCTTCAAAAAGCAACAATTTTTGTTAAAATATTGATGCGCCATGACCAACAACGTATACGAACCTCGTGTACCAACATTCGCCAGGTAATGGATACAATTTAAATAGTGCAGTATGTCGGACCGCTTTCAGCCCGCCAATACTCTCACTATTTGGACACCACACAAAGCCGTATGCTGCCAAAACATATTGACGAAATTCCGCAAGTACACTACCACGGTACATCGGACGTTGACGTATCAGGAAAAATCAATTGTTTATTTAGAAAACGAAACAAACAATAACGATATATATACTAAGGAAGTGCCAAAACTTAACAATAAGGTAACTCAAGCGGTGACGTTTAAACGAAGCTGGTGTTCTGAGACCTGAATTGTGCTGGTTTAAATAGTTTTGCAGCAGTAATTATTGGATATGCATATTAACACATGCGTCAGCTACAAACACTTCATAAATTAATGAGAAAAACATCTTTACCTGCAGAATTAATTGATAATTTATCGGCACAAAACACTGTGAATCCGTGAAGAAAATCAATGAAATGTTGTAAGTCATTAGCGTCAACATACGATTGCAAAATTCTGCGAAACATTTTTGGGTTCGTCTGTTGTATACGATGCAAGCATGTACGAGCATGGCCTCTAAGAAAATCAGCGACCGGTGAACGCATACCATCATTGCAACCTTGAGAACATCCAAGGTAACAATACACCCTGAAAATACAATATATCCTGCTTTTGATTATCATTATGACAATCGTATCAAATACGTCAACTCTACATTTAAAATATAACCAGTATGTTTTGCATTTCAACAAAAATGAGCAAAATACATCAATTTTGGTCCAGCGAATGTTTCCTTTAATAAGAAAGACATACATGTATAATAGTGAATATAAATGTACGCTGACGGACCTGCGCAGAATTCTGTGGATTCCGGAAATCGTCCATTCTGATCCAGCATGGGAACGACGAACTGATCATAAACATACCTGCGTGACGTTTCACTTCAAGCTATAAAGCGGAGAAAACTATGGTTAAAGGAATAAAGCATTGTCTGATAGTTCTCAGCAATGACGACGTGTTCTGGATTCTGGCTGATTCCCATTTTGGAATGGCGTATCTCAACTCAGTTAAATTGAAAAGCGATCTACATCTGTGGAACAGTCTAGTTAACGTGTGCAACCTCGTGAAGAACATGCTTCCACAATGGATCCTGGCCGTGCTGAGATTGACGGTAACGAAACGGCGGACCAGGTAGCGAATGATGGAAGGATGATGGGCCAAGCGGTTATGTCAATCGATTCCTGTACGGATAAACGTATGAATCGCGAACAACAGTTGTCTCTGTAACCTTCGAAAACCGGGATTAGATTACCTGCTGAAAGCGTCAAAGATGTGAATCTTAGCAGAACGGAGCACAGAATATTGGTCGAACTGCGATGCGGCGAGAAGTGTCCCACCCTGAAATTGTATCTCTACGACATCAGAAAAATCGCGTCACCTGCATCATCAATCTGTGGACAAAAGATCGACAATATTTGGAGCACGCCCTGTAGAACTGTCCTATAGGATAACCTTTGCGCGTGCAATTACCTAAGAGACTCTATAAAATGTTCTAAACAAAAATACATTCGTCGTCATCCAGTACCTGTGTGCTTGCTCCATACTCGAACACAATGGAGCTGCCCATGGTATTGGCCGTATGCACCGCGAACAACAGTTGTCTCTGTAACATTCGCAAACCGGGATTAGATTACCTGCTGAAAGCGTCAAAGATGTGAATCTTAGCAGAACGGAGCACAGAATATTGGTCGAACTGCGATGCGGCGAGAAGTGTCCTACCCTGAAATTGTATCTCTACGACATCAGAAAAATCGCGTCACCTGCATCATCAATCTGTGGACAAAAGATCGACAATATTTGGAGCACGCCCTGTAGAACTGTCCTATAGGAGAACCTTTGCGCGTGCAACTACCTAAGAGACTCTCTAAAATGTTCTAAACAAACATACATTCGGCGTCATCCAGTACCTGTGTGCTTGCTCCATACTCGAACACAATGGAGCTGCCCATGGTCCTTAAACCAGCGAGGGAGGAACAGAATAATATAATGAAAGATTTATCTTATTAATAAAAAGAAAATCATTAAGCAGATTGGAAGTAGCAATAATTAACAACAGTTTATCAGTGATGCAACCAGGTGGGCATTTCCCACTGCCAATGTTACAATCCGTATATAAGCGGCAGTAGATTACGAAAAAATATATACTGCATATTGGTTGTATAAAATTTCCTTCTATATACAGTACGTGGTAAATTGCGGAACAGGGGTTCTACTACCCGAGGCAGAAACGTTTCAATAATGTCTGACAGTACTTAAGAAATGGGGTTTTGCCCCCCTCCCCCTCCCAGATGGGGGGCAGGCTTACCCCCTCCCTGAGGTTGGGGCAGCCCTACCCCCTCCCGCTCCCTGGAGGAGGGGTTGGGGCACTGGCCCATTGAGGAGGGAATTGGGGCATGGATCATGGAGGAGGGGGTTAACATTTCGCTGATGTACTTGCACATACATCACAGTTTGGTTACATTGTTCAGGTAAGCTGATTTCAATTGTATTGGTGGTTCTGCCTGATTGTTTTTTTTTCTTTTTTTATTTCTAAACATTTACAAACATACAAATATATCACAAGATAACGTTTATTCTTCAACCATTGCTTTCATTCCCAGGCTCGTCGAAGTACGATATTGATAAACCTTTCATCCAAAACACGTGATAAGTTAAATGTTGTTAAGTGTGACACAAACTGTGCCCCCGCATAACATTTATTGAATGTATAACCACGATAAATTCCGGCTGCATTTATAGAGTTCCATGTTGATAATCGATCGGTAGCTGCAGGAACAAATCCTCGAACACCTTGAACACATACAGTACTAGATCACTCCACAGTACGTTTCGCGGAGGAACTAGCATTACATTGAATTGCAAGTTGCTCGAATTTCGATTTATCCATATAAGGTGATAATCACCTACAAATGTTTCTTTCGTCGTCGCTTGTATACTTTCATTCCGTATCGTTGGTTGATATTTTATGCAATTTACATTCAATAGTAATAATACAGTTTCAGCAATAGCAGATATTAATAAAACTACAGCAACAACTTTTATTTTTTTATTTTCCATTAATTAATAAAATATTCTCTTTTAAGCATTTTTGTTCCAATACACTTCACGGTTATCATTTATCTTAAGCTCACCATTAAATTCTCCCATCGTAAATATCACAATCGCGTTTGACAATTCTTTTGTATAATCTATTGAAAGCTTTATTTGCCCATCTACTGGGTTGCTCAAATAATCACAATCGCTGCTATGATCCCGACTTAAATCTCCGAAAATATTTGATATCCATCAGTTGACCAAAATCCTACATCTGTTAATCCTAAATTATCATTTCGGTAATTCAAAGCCCTCAGTGTTTGATCATATAATCTCACATAATTTCCTGCTTTACATGGTAAAGCAACATTACAAGGATAACGATCATCGTTCATAAAGACCGTGAACCTATCCATATCAGGTAATCCATAATTGAATAAATTTTTCTCCTTGTTTCCAGTATACGCTTCCTGAGGTATTCCCCATATGTGAATCCTTCTAGGTAGCTTACCCTCAAATATGGTCCAATCTACGTTTTGTAACGCTTTATTTACCGATAGCGTACATATGTATCTTGAACCTTACACCAGGTATCGTCATTCCACTTGTTGATAATATTTTGTGTTGATGGTCTAATGTTTGTCTTGTTAATCTTGCTTTTGAAACGTAAAGTTTGAAATCGTTAATCCGAATAGCTATATGTTTTTTATATTTGTACTGAAAAATCAGGTTCGGCGGGTTTCTAAAAAACTCAATTTCTAATTTCGACTTTGGAGGTAGATAAACAGGGTTTAAATTAGCGTCAACAATTAAAGGAAAATAAAGCTCGCATTTTTGGGATGCAATAACACGTGCACCTCTAGCAACTCCACCTCCATTTGAACTTATATCTTCAAATGCAAAAGTATCGTCCAGTTTATAAATGCTTCCCGTCAAGTATTGTTTACGTCTTTCCTCGCTCATAAATAGCATATATAAGCCATAAACCATCCATGGGTAGTGTTTTTGGTTAAAGGTTATAGGTTCACCGTTAATTTTCATTTCTACAGAAGAAAAGAACCCATATCCAAACATATTGAATGGTATTATATTTACATCCGTACCAATAGTGGTACCATCTTTATTTACAATTTGCAAATCAATATAAACAAAAATATCAGATAAATCTATTACATCAAACGCACTTTCACTAATTTTAAATCGTATCGTATCATCAGCATCCGCACTTGGTAATGTCGTTTCACAAGCGACCTCAATTAGCTGTGTGGACGATACCGTTTGTTGAGTGGGATACACACCTCCATCCCAATTCACTTTTTGCAGACTGCACGCTTTCGACATTTATGCGTTTTAATTTTCTTCTTTCCTTTAGTCTTTTTAAGGCTTTTCCACTTTTTCCGCTTAATTGTTTTGCGCTTTAGTTCATTCAACACCCCTCGTTGTAACTTTGGGGAATTAAAGCATAGCGGCAAGACCATTTTTATTAAAAAGTTCAATTTCTTTAGGGTTTTTAAGGCTTTTCACTCAAACCACAATCTTAGAATCATTTCAGAATTTTCGAAGAATCTAACAGGTTTAAAATAATAATCCACAATTTCAAATTCAAGTGATCTAAACAGAAAGTTGTTCAATTTTAATAAAGTCGTATTCTTAGAACAGTCGTCCGTAACAACATGAAGCAGCTGTTTACACTTCCCATTCACCGGTCGTTAACAAATGAACAAAGAATATACAGAGGTTTATTCTTCTCCAGATTCACGTTGGTTATAGAAATGTGTTTCCCATTTTTCAGATGACTTACTTCTACTTGAATCTCTTTTGACAGCTTCATTTCAGCATCATCTACGCAATACACCTGAACACGATTACAACATTCGTCAAATGTAAACTCAATTTTGGGTGAAAATTGGTTCAAAATTGCTAAAAGTGTTGTTAACGCATAATATCCTTCCTCTATCGAAAATTGTTTCCATGCTCCATTATTAATATATCTAATTATACTTTTCTCAATATTGATGTATTTTCTAGGTAACTGTACCTCCAGAACCCGAACTCTCGTGGCACAAAAGGGTGTAGCAAACTCAATTACAGGGATTGGGATTGACAAATCACAGACAGTGACAACCTCCATTTTGAAAATCATTGAAAACTACAATTGTTTTTAAGAATATTATATATATGATCAACACACAAATGAAAATCATTAAATGTTTTAGATCCAGTGGTTACAACATTTCCCGTTCTAAATATAAGTGCCACCCCATAACTTGTTTCCAACTTCAAGCTATTATTAAATTCGGGTTCGTATAAAATAAAATACTCACATCTCAGATTACTGTACAGTTGCAACCAAGTCAATTGAATAATAGCATTGGTTCTCATTAATCCAACAACATTTTTCATGCGCAGTTTACATTTTTCTCGTAAACAATAGTTAAGCTGTTTTAAGTATGTTTTTACACTATTCAAAATCAATTTTGCTTCACCTAATGATTTAACACCAACTACAACTAACTTTCCATTCGAAAATATTAAGGCTATTCCTTTGGTATCAAATTTCCATATACCACCACTAATTCTTTTATGATTATAATTACAACCAACTTGCTTGCTTCTAACATCAGATCATCAAAAATGCAGATGGTATGGTTTTCGTTTGAGGATAATTCTGGTGGTAAACCTTCGTGCAGCTCCATGTTTGGAATATGGCTAAGAAATTTTGTATAAATTTCCTGGAAAATACCATAACAAAGTAAAATTTTACCGACTTTTTGATCGAATAAATTGTGCTTTAACAATCTATATATCCAATGAGTCTTGCCACAACCCGTTTGACCACTTAGGACACACGTGAATGGTAATTCCAACGACAGTAACACTTTACTATCAATAGAATCACAACTTTGCACATCAACCAGAGAATTTGATGACATAATTTTCTGTGGAGATCTACAAGTTTTCTTATGTCTATGCAAATGCTGACGAGAAGTATAAGCACGACTACAATTGTTACATACATATTCCATGGTTGTTAAATTAAATACATGATTCTTTTTAAGAAATTTTGGAATTTACCATTGTACCTTGACGTTATAACCACTGTTTGTACACATTGTACAAATATTTTGTACCCATTGTACCCATATTTTGTACCATTGCACCCGTAGTTTGTACCCATTGTGCCCATACTTTGTACCAATTATATCGCTGTTTTGTACCCATAGTACCCATACTTTGTACCCCTTGTACCCATACTTTGTACCCCTTGTACCCATACTTTGTACCCCTTGTACCCATACTTTGTACCTATTATATCGCTGTTTTGTAGCCCTTGTACCCATTATATCGCTGTTTTGTAGCCCTTGTACCCATATTTTGTACCCATTGTACCCATATTTTGTACCCATTGTACCCATACTTTGTACCCCTTGTACCCATACGTTGCACCTATTATACCGCTATTTTGTAGCCGTTGTACCCCCACTTTACATTCCACTGTACCCGCAATTTGCATCCACAGAACCCCCTGTTTTTGTATGTATTCTTTTACTACACTGTAGCTATCGAACTCTCTTTTGTGTCTTTTGTGATTTTGTACCCATCGTGCTCTATAAGGATTGTAAATCCCTCTCATGCACCCATGAGTTCATTGTATTTGGGTACCCTAACCATTTCACTAAATATTCAATACCTTTAGATGTTTTGCGTTTACGTAAAATTTTCTCAATTTTATACATATCATCCAAGAGCTTAACGTTTTGAAGCTCTTCAGCGTAGAACCGACCTGAAATTTGTTCATTATTTGCATCTTTTACTTCATACACGGGTGGATTAAAAGGTAGCTGTTGATTAATTGTGAAAATCTCCCTTGACCATAGCTGATTAAAGCCTCTTTCAAATGGAAGTCGTTCCTTTGAAATTCTTACAATATCACCCAATTGAAACTTATACCTAACTTCTACTTCGTTGTTAGGAAAAAGTTTATTTCTTATAATTTCTTCATTTTCTTCACGCATTTGAGCAGGTACTAAACCGTACCGATTTTCCATATTATTATATGCTTTCATTATATCGTCTAAATGATCAATGTATCAATAAGTATTTTTAGAAGTTAAAGATTTAAAAAAATTTCCTTTAAGTGTTCTTATAAACCTTTCTGCTATGCTCGCTTTAGTTTCTTTGTTTTTAGTTGTGTATACATTTATACCATTGGACTTTAGGTAATCGTACACGATTTTGTTCACAAATTCTTTCCCGTTATCAGTTTGAAAATTGTTCGGTTTGAATTGTTCTATTACAGTTTTTAAAGCTGTTAACATAGACGTGGTCGTTTTGGTTTTCACTGGAACCACCCAGGCAAACTTCGAAAAGCAGTCAATAATAACTAACAAGTACCGATATCCATCATTATAACTTGACAAATTTGTCAAGTCGGCTAAATCTGCTTGATACAAATTACGCAAGCCTTTTACAATTGTGCGACGACGCCTAAAATTTAATCTTCTAGGTTTATGAAGGGTATATATTTCTTGACCCTTTAACCAATCTTTCACATCAGAAAGTTTAATTGGGGACTCCTTGCTTCCTGGCTTCTTTATACAGTTTTAATGCAACAGAAAATCCTGCAACATTTCCAGGATTATAATAGATTTGGTGTAATTTGTCCATCTTTGCATATGATACGCAAAACTATTTTTAAGACTTTCATATTTTGAACCCTCTTTTTTATACTACGTGTCCTTTATAGGACTGAACCGTCACCATAACACAAAGGTGCTAATTTCAGTACATTGGCTCTTTTGCGCACCAATATAGAACCACGGCTGCTAGTTTTGCTAATGTAATTCAGCTATGATTCCATATTTTATGCCAGTTTTTTTGTACCGTTACAGATACAATATAATACAAAATATAATATAAGCTGCTAATTGGCTCTTTTGTGCGTCAATACAGAACCACAGCTGCTAGTTTTGCTAATGTAATTCAGCTATGATTCCATATTTTGCCAGTTTTTTTGTACCGTTACATTTACAATATAATACAAAATATAATATAAGGTGCTAATTTCGGTACATTGGCTCTTTTTGCACCAATACAGAACCACGGCTGCTTGTTTTGCTAATGTAATGCAGCTATGATTCCATATTTTTGCCAGTTTTTTTGTACCGCTACAAATATATAATGGTTTATGAGTTATACATTTCATCAAGTAATGCAAGGAATTGATCATCAAATATATTACAATGTCCATGTGCATAAGATATGATTCCATCATCCATAATATATCGCTTATCGTCATATGCCGACAATCCCGTTTTATTCTGGGTCACCGTATGAAGTACATGGTTTTACATCATTTTACTCGTGGAAGTACCGTTTTTTAGCGTATCAAGATAGTCCGAATGTTTGATCGCCTTGCTAACTACACACTTCTTGACCCCTTTTGCACGTTTCTTTCCAATTCCACCGCACTTGATGCTATACATTTTCGATAGCAGTCCCACAAATTCTTCGATTGGATATCCCGCAGTTTCGTTTTTCATTTTTCCCAATACTTTCATATTGCGAACCGAGAAAAGTTTATGATCTTTTTCGTAGTCGCTTGTATCGAAATATTCAGCGTTGTTCAGCATATCGTCATAAACATCCTCCGTTTTAATTTCATAGCATAGGGAATCCGTATCCGTGAACAGCAATTTACATTTTGAACCATAAAGTTGTTTCATGTTGTCATAGTGGAACTAGTACATCAGCGTTTTGGATAAATCGAGCACCGTGAATCCAACATATATCGGTTTACATAGTTTAACCGACTTTCGATTCATTTTGACTGTAACCAAATTCTCGTTGACGATCGAAGACATGTTGTATCGCGGGCTCTCCATTAACTTTTCATATTTTTTCTCATCTGTGACCAACTTTATGTCAACGTATGCTCGCACATTTTCCATCGTTTTCCCAAACACAGCGTTATTCAACAGTTTAACAGTTTCTTTCTCAAAATCGCTTTTGCTCCTTTTTTGCATTTCAGTATTAAAAGTTATGTACGGTTCCATCCATTCAAATTGTGTAGAAGATATGACTCGATGCACATAATCGAGTTTCATTCCCAATCGAAGGTACAATTGTAGATTTCGAATATGTAGCTTGTACCGCTTTTTACCGTGAAGATTTGGAACCAGTTTTTCAGTTGAACATAACGTAGCGTTTAACGATTCTTTGATTTCTGAGCAGTATGGTGATAACATATCGTTTGTTATTTTGACCCGCTCCGCTGCTAGAGGGTAATCGTTGTGGTCGTTATGTAAATGTTCAGGATATGATAAATCCACTTCCAAAACGTACCCTATATCAGCGTCTGTATTTATGTCACTCCATTCAGTGGCATCAATATCTTGACGACTCATCCGTTTAAAATTGCTCATTGGGAGCTTTTGAACCATCGACTATCCGTATAAAATTTTTGCGTCCAAATACACAATATATACACTTTCCTTCGTTTGGTTGTAATCGTTCAAATATTTGTTGTTGGCTTTTGAGTATCGGTGAGAAATTACAGATATTCTACCGCGAATTCCATCCTCGAAAAACGCATACATATCAGCATCCGAAAGCAGTTCTAGTTTTACGTTGGTTTGCTTGAGACACGCGTC